>PVKA01002718.1:62201-120653 GCA_004027165.1 Ctenomys sociabilis | reverse complement strand
TAGCCAGTAAAGTTGACCTTTTTTTCCCCCTATATATATATATCATCTATTTGTACTTCTTCTATAAAATGCCTATTCATTTCAGTTGTCCATTTTTTGATAGCTTTTTATTGGGGGGGGTCTAATTTTTTTGACTTCTTTATATATTCTAGATATTAATCACCTGAACAATAGCTGACAATATTTTCCTATTCTGAGGGTGTGTCTTCACTCTATTAGTCATTTCCTTTGCTGTACAGAAGCTTTAAAATTTGATATAATCTTATTTATTTATTTTAGTTTTTTGGCAGAACCAGGGATTGAACTCAGGCCCTTGCACTTTCCAAGGAAGTGCTTATTCCACTGAGCCATCTCCCTGGGCCCATATTTGTTGATTTTTAAAAACCTTTTATTTATTTGGTACAGAGTCTCACCATGCAGCTCAGACTTGTAGTGATCCTCCTGTCTCAGCCTCACCAATGCTGGAATTACAGGCATGCACCACCATGCATGGTTTCTGTGACCGACATGGTGTGCCTGGAGTTCCAGGGCACAGCATATGGTGCCTGGGATTGAACCCCATCCTTGTGCTTGCCAAACAGGTGCTTAGACCACCGAGTTATCTTGCTGGCCCCCTATTTGTTGATTCTTGTTGTTATTTATTATGCAATTTGAGTTCTGTTCAGAATGTCCTTGCCTATTGCTATGACTTAAGGAGTTTTACCTATTTTGTCTTCCAGAAGGTTAAGTGCTTTTCTGTTTTAATAGTTACATATTTTTAATTTATTATTTACATGCATTCTACAATTTTAATATTTACATGCATTTTTATTTAAGTTTAGTAAATGCAGGGAGACAGGGCTTAGAGTCAGCTTTGTGTGTGTGGATAGCCAGTTTTCGCAGCACTGTTTGCCAGAGGGGCTGCTTTCCCCCAGTGTTATTTTTGGCCCCTTTGTCACAGGGCTGAGTATATCTGAGACTGTTTCTGTAGCCTCTCTCCTACTACACTGACTCACAAGTCTGTTTCTGTGCCAGTTCCTTGATATTGTCACTATAGTTTTACAATATAACGAAGTCTGGGATTGTCGTGCCTCCTGCTTTTCTCTGGTGGTTCAGAATTGCTTTGCATTGCTGGGTCATCTCTGCTTTCATTATAAATTTTAGGATTGATTTCTTTAGCTCTATGAGGAACATTGTTGGTATTTCAGTTGGGGCTGCCTTTGATCTATGTATCACTTTTGGAAGTATCACAATTTTGCCCATACTGGTTCTCCTTTTCTAGGCACAGGAGTCTGTCCATTTTCTGATGTCCTCTTGTGTCTTCATTTTTGCAATACTACAGTTTTCTTTATAAAGGCCTTTTACTTCTGTAGTTGGGTTAATTCCTAAATATGTAAGGTTTTTGCAAGCTGTTGTGGATGGTATTTTTTTCCTAATTTCTTTCTGCATGAGATCATTGTTGGTATACAGGTACTTACTGTACTTAGTGTAGTAGTTTTTTTGTTTTGAGACCTAGTCTGACTGTGCAGCCCAGGGCAGCCTCAGACTCCCGGCAGTGCTCCTGCCTCAGTCTCCTGGGTCCTGGTATTATAGTCATGCGCCACTGATACAGAAAATTATAGAAGGCCTTCAAATGATATAGGAATGGGATATTACAACTCCAAACCTGCTAGATGTCAGATGCACTGATTTCATATCCCCCCCAAAATTGAAGAATAAATTCGAAGGAACAAAGGAGGTTTAATAGTAGGAAATATTTATTGTAGAGGAGAGGTACAGCTCCTGAGAGGCAGGAGGTATCCCAAGTGGGTTGCTGAGGGCTCTTCTCAGGATGGTTTTTTTAAAATCTTTTATTTATTGATTTATTTGGTATAGGGTCTCACTACACAGCTCAGACTTGTAGTGATTCTCCTCTCTCGGCCTCCCTACTTCTAGGATTATAGGTGTGTGCCACCATGCCCAGTTTTGGTGGCTGCCACAGCTCACTCAGGGTTCTGGGGCTAGCACGGCATGTGATACTGGGAATTAAACCCAGGTTCTTGTGCTTGCCAGGCAAGCACTTAGAGCACTGAGCTCTCTCCCTAGCCCTCAGTATAAGTTTCATAGAGCTCAACTGCGTGGGTACCAATGTGGGTTAAAGCTGTGATCAACCAATAAGATTACAAGCCCAGCTGCTTATGTAATATCGATCCAGTGGGGAAGCAAGTCACATAGCAAGAGCATAGGGAAGGGCCAAGAGTTTCAGGAAGAGATGAGTCTCAGGGGCTTGGTCATCCACTGAGGTGACTGGTGTCTATGTAGACTTCATTAGACCAGGTGTTATCCTTGTCATAGGCCTGGTCTTTCATCTTTATCTTGAGGTCAGGGCTCCCACAGATGTACCCATGGCCACAGTTGGAAGGAGCATTCATTTCCTCTACCTTATTTCAGTTCTAGCCCTAACTGACCACCTGTAATATTTCTACCTAACTCAGCTGTCCTCTAGTACCACCATGCTTGGTTAGTGGTTTCTTGCTTATTAATACATGAGGTTTTGTTCTTATCCCAATGGTGTCATTATTATCAATAGAATTTAGAGCATTATCAAAATACAAGTTAATTCACTCATGGATTAAATAGTAAGTACAAACTGAGGAACAGCCACATCCAGTTACTCATGTATGAAGGGTGATTCATCTCAGGCCAGCTGCTTCACAGAGGCGGCACTGTTCCCCGAGGCTCTCCCTCCTGGATCCCCAGGCAAAGGGATTTGAATAAATGAACTAATGTCCAGACCTGCCTTATGACTTCTCGCTTCTTGGAGTCAAAAGTAGGAAGAACCATTATGACCTCAAGTTACTGGGGAAATGAGGGTGATGTGAAAACATGAAATTTAGGAGATTTCAGAAAAAAACTAGGTGGTGGATGTTGCATAAAGGCAGTGGGCAGAAAGGCCCACAGAAAATGTCCAACAGAAGTTACAAATGGGATCCAAAGTTTGGCTAAGAAGGCAGGAAAGACAAGGGGCAGCTGTGTTTACAATTTGTACAGAGACAGAGAGACAGAGACAGACAGACAGACAGACAGACAGACAGACAGAGACAGACAGAGCAGGATGGTAGGAAGCTTAAAGTTTGTTCACTCTTTCCACATTTCACATATTTGAGGGGTTCCTGTGTTTGGTAAAAGCAGAAATAAAAGCTCCACAACAAGGAGCAGCAGCAGGACGAGGTCAGAAGGGTGAAGAGAGAGCGATGGAGAAAGAGCAGGCTGCACTAAGCCGGGTGACCCTGCAGAGGCCAGGGAGAGGAGACATGCCAGCCGATGTGACAAATACTGAAGAAGTGTAAGCAGTGACAGGTGGGACAATGTTTGGATTTCACAAGCAGGGCATGAGTTACCTTGGAGTTTCTAAACAGATGTGGAAACTGGCCTTCAGGGGATTAAGGTCGGTGAGGAGGAAATGAAGGTACGAAGACCAACAAGCAGCCCTAAGAATATGGCATGGAAGGAAAAGAGAAATATGATTCTGGTGTTTATTCTGACAGCTTCCCATCTCTGGCTTTGGAACAGATAGGGATTCCTGCAAGAACTGGGTTTTGAATGAAGGGTTTAAAGGTGAGGAAAGGATACATTGATAGTGTATCAGTCATAAAGAAGGTAAAGGGTACATTTTAGATTGATCTTTACTAGAATGGGAAACAGGGAGATGTGAAGTAGCAAACTTGGTGTAGCAAATTAGATGACATGATTAGAAAAAGTGAAGTACTTTTTTTTTTTTTTTTTTTTTTTTGTGGCCAGCTCAGCCTGCCCTGGGGGCAGAGCTGGCCCAGCGTATGGTGCTGGGGATCAAACCCCATGGTCCCTGTACTTTGCCTAAGCTTGCCTAAGCAGGCACTTTAGACCATCGAGCTATCTTGTGGGCCCTAGACTACTTTGAAAGAGGAAATGATGGGTTACTATCACGCACTGTCTCTTTAGGCATTTTGGAGCTTATACATTGAAAGATAGGAAAAGACTTTGGAATAATTTTGAAGTCCCAGCGGGGTGAACTTGGGCAAGTTATTTAACCTTGCTGAGCTGCAATTTCCTCATGTTCAAAGCACACTAATAGTATTTGCCTGGTACAAGTGTTGAGAAGCGTAAGTAGGTTATGTATGTAACATGTGTAGTTCAGCGCTACCATATATTTGACACTTGGTGTTCACAGTGATTCTTTATTTTGTTAAATCTCTTTATTAAAGTATGGCATGCAAAAAGCTGTGCATATTTAACATATGTAACTTAATGAAACCATCTCTACCATCAATGCCATATGCCTGTCAATCACCACCAGGTTTCTTTCCTTCCTTCTCCCATATGTGTGAGACAACACACTTATCCCCTAAGAACTCCACTCTTAGCAAGTTTTGAAGTGCACAGTGCAGTATTGTTAACTGTGGGCACTCTGCTGTAGAGTAGATCTCTGCAGAGTTTCTTGTTCTGAAAATGTTGAAGCACCTCAACTCGAGTTAGAGTTAATATTCCAGCACCCCTAGCTTCTTCTGCCATGCAATACCTGTTGAAGAACACTGACCCTGTAGCCACCTGTTTGTTGTGTAACCTTAGACAAGTTGCTTAACTTTTTGAGAGTTTTCTCATCAGTATAAAGGGGATGATAGGGGTTGGGGAGATAGCTCAGTGGTGTAAGTGCTGCCTGGCAAGCCAAGGATCTGGGTCCAAGTCTACATGCTGCACCAGCCCCAGAACCCTGGGTATACTGCGCTGGCCACTGAAACCCAGTGTGGTGGGGAACACCTGTAATCCCAGTGCTGGGAGGCTGAGGCAGGATCGCTACAAGTCCAAGCTGCACAGTGACACACTGTACCAAATAAATCAATAAATAATTAGAGGGGATAATAGTAGTGCTCATTTCATGTTGCTGTTATATTAAATGAGTTAATATGGAAATAGCTGGAACAGTGCTTGCCCCCTAGTAACTGAAATGCCAACATCTGCCAAATGCATAGGCATGATTTTCCTCTGTGCTTCTTTTCTTTCTAAAACTAGGGCACCCAACCCTCTCCTACACTCATTCTGGCAAGGAGACTTGTCACATCTAATGGCTACAGCTGTTAGGAGTTAGATCAGTGTCTCGGAAGATGTACAAGAACAGAGTAGGTAGTTGTCTGTCTGGAATGGTCTAGGAGTAAACTGTCCTTAGAGCCAGAAGAGCAGACTGAGTAGTTCTTGTAGGCAGTCCTGGCTATGTGGGTTTTACTGGGAAGTCATGGGAGAAGCCAGTGCTGGGAAGACAAAATCATGTGTTCGGAAAGGATTAGCCAGTGCCCCTCTGCTGATAACTGGATTGCTTTTGTTTGTAACTAACATTTACATAGTAACACTTGCACCCGCTTACCTAAAGATGGGAAATTCTGTTACTCTCAAATTCAGATTTTTTAGAACGCTTTTCCTCACTCCAGTCAACTCATATTTTTTTTTTTTCTGCTGGTCTTTTATTCTTGCTAAGTAATGACATTGAAAATACTACACAAGACTCTTTAAGTCAAAGCTGTGTCAGAATGTCTAGTGGAGGTTTAGTCACTTTTTAAAATGGCGTGATGTGTCCAGAAAGTAGACAAAGCGATGCCTTTACTCCAGATTGCTGTCCTTGGGCACCTTGATTAATTTCAAGCCATGTTCTCTGCACCATTGCAAATGGACCTTTGCAATCTGAATGTGATGCAGCAACTCCGGGCTAGGATCAGATCTTGGGGCTCCCAGGCCCTGGCAGTCAGCCCCCTGACCCTGACCCACTCAGATGATGCAGCCTTGCTTTGTATTTCCTTGGACACCCTAAAATGAAAGCAGAAAATGCTACACCAGAACGGGAATGGCTTCCCTGAGTCATAGAGGAATGGCAGCGACCACAGCGAGGCTCCCATCTGCCACAAGCAGGCAGTTTCCTGGAGAGAAAGTAAAGGTTGACCTTCAGACAGCATTGCTTAGGGGCTAAGCTGATTCTGTATTTTAGTTTGGGGGCTCTCTGCTTCCTGTGTAGTACCTGTGCTGTCACGTCTGTGTCACGCCCCAGTGCTGCCCCTGGGGGCGAGGAGCTCTGCTCCACACTGGCGACTTTCTAGAAGAGTCACAAGTTTCCTTTTGTATTTTCCCTCACTAGAATAGCACAAGGAATATGGGTACTTATCTTGTCCTTGGGGTTTATTCATAAGTGTTCTGAATTTTGTGAAACCATCAATGTGGCAGATCAGGGGAAGAATTCTGAAGATACACTGTCCAAATTGTACATGGAGCTGCTTTGTTCTGGGAAGGGGAGAATATCAATTACCTGCTTAGAGCTCACTACCTACTTATCAGGGGCTTTGCAGGATCACATAGCCTATGCTACTAGGAATATCCCTGGTAATATCTACCCATAGTCAGTAACTTCAGACACATAGGTGCTGTTAATCCTGTTCTGTATATATTCTCTGTTATATGGTCCCCAGGCTAATTTAACAAAATCTACTTCTTGTTTATATGACTTAAAAAGACTTGATATGTCAGAGGACAAAGGCCCATTCTCAACCACAGGGTACACCAAAAGGCCCCATGTGGGGAGCAGAATAAAGTTTGTTTGTCAAGTGGGCAGGACAGTTTCTGTGGAGTCACTGAGATTGCTAGGCCAAGATTGGAGAAGCGAGCCTTGCATTATTTTGGTATATAATGCAAGGGTGGAAGAAGCACCTCATCCTTACACAGGCTGCTCCTGCAGCTCCGACTCCTCTGTGTCTCATGATAGGGACAAAATTTACAGACACTTATTTTTGCTTAGTTCCCACATAGTACTTACTTTCCAGGAGCAAATACTTTAAGATTTAGACATGCCATTTCCAGAAAGTTTCACATTTATAGAATGGGGCGGTCTGTGAAGTCTCACTTAGGTTGGATACACTGTTTATTGTAATAACTGGTTAGCATCAAGTGGTGGAAGTAGTGCCCCGGGGATGTAGCTCAGTGGCACAACACCTGCCTGGCAAGTGCAAGGCCCTGAGTTTGATTCCTGGTACTTAAAAGAAAAGACTGAACATGGAACATTTCCTGTCTGTACCAGTGATGTAGGTGCTGAGATTCTGAAAGAACTGTTGCAGTTGCATCCTGCGTTAGTCAGTTTCTGTCACTGTGAAAAAAAATACTTGAATTAAACGCAGGAAAGGCTTCAGCTCAGTTTTACAGGGTTTAGTCCTGGCCCACTGGTACTGATGCATTAGGGTCTGTGACAGGCAGAGCAGTGCACCATGGTGGGAGTGTGTGACCCAGAAGGCTGCTGAACTCATGGTGATCGGGAAGGAGAGGGGAGAGAGACTGATAGAGGGAGAGGGGGAAGGGGAGGAGAGAGTATAGGGTACCAGTATCTCATGAAGGGCCACCTCCCAACGACCTAACTTTGTGGGCAGCCAAGCCCTTAACAGCCTTTGGGAACACTTATGAAATTATAGCACATATCTGTGGATTACCCATATAAATAGAAGAGGAGGCAAAGAGCATGGTTTCTCTCTCCCTACCAGGGACTGGGGTAGAGGGGAAACGCTAGCATTTATTGGGCAAATTATGTGACCCAGTCTTTGATAGAGGCATCACAGACATTCTCTTTCTTAGAGCACTCTCACAAGGCAAGGACTGTCATCCTTGCTTCATGAAAGAGGAAGTCAAGGCTAGATTGTTGGCAAGGTCACAAAGATGAAATCAGAACTCGTGTCCACTTCGTTGTGCCCTATGATCTCTCAGTGGGAAGTTAAAGAAAACAGACACGGGCCAGGGAGATGGCTCAGAGGAATCAGAGCTTCCCTGGCAAGTGCAGGACCTGAGTTCAATCCCTGGTTCCTCCAAAATAAATAAATAAATAAATAAATAAATAAATAAATAAATAAATAAATAAATACATAAATAAAGATAGAAAGAAAGGAAAGAAAACAGACTATGAATACCATTTCATAGAATCTCCCAGCATCCTACCAAGGTTCCACAGAACCTTTGATTCTCTGCTGCTTCAGATGTTTTTCAAACATCTGCAAAGCCAACATTTCTTCCAGCCCACTGCCTGATGATAAGCCAAACACATTTCCAATAGCTACTCTAAGAACAAAGTATGTTTAAAATAAGAGTCTCACAAAATTTGTTGAAAGAGTAAAGCCATTTTCCAGAGCCAATGACAACATCCTCTGTGTAATTTGTGCAGAATAAATCACACCAGAGGTCTTCTGGTCAGTACACCAATCTTCCCAATCTAATCTCTTCCAAGGGAGTTGTGTTTTGGGGTACCCCCAATCCCAGTCCCCACCATGTTATCAAAAGAAATAGAATTTTTATATGTTCTCTCCCAGGGGGTTGTTTCTTTGATGTCAATCGCATAGGAGAGTCTGCCGTATCTTGTAGAAAGCAGTCATGGCTCAGTTATCCAAAAGGGCACTATGAATCTAGCCATTCCTCATTTGCAGTCATGTGTCATAGGGAGAGGTTGGTCCTTCAATTAACTAGGTTTCTAATCTATAGATAAGCTTATATGCTATAAGAGTAATTTCTAACAAAATTCTGCTTTCATCTCAGTCCAATATAGGATCAAAACTGTTCATAATGGCACTGTATCTCAGGCTTGAAATGCTCACTGGTTATTGTGAGGAATTATTTTCCTCCAGCGCTGCTTTTTCATTCTTGGGGTAACAAAAAAGTTTGAAAAATAATCATCCATGTATTGTCTCATTCAGCTGATCCATATCTCAGCTTTCCTGTACTTGCCCATGTAAATAACATAAAAGAACAGGTAAGAAGCAGAAAAGGAAGAATGGGGGACATGTTTATTGATGCTGAAATGAACATTGTTCTCTTATGACTTAACAGCACAGTATGTTAAAAAGTTGGCCACAAATTCCAATGTAAGGATGACCTGCAGTTCATGAAGAGAGCTTCCGGCTCTAGTGCCATGGATTGCAGCCACACAATACTGGCATAGAACAATTTAGCCCAAAATAAATCATTAATTCAACTTTAATTATATTTATATTTCCTACAAATAATTCTAATATTTTCATTTTAAATTCACATTGAATCAATGGCCACTGTGAGGCTTACATATCAATTCGGTATCTTTTCCCAGAGATTTCAGGCCCAGGTCATCGATACTAAGCATTTCTTTTCTTTTCTGCTATTTTTGGCACAATTTCTGGTTTCTTTTCAATATAAAGGTACAGGTTTAAGGTGGGTACATATTACTATAGAAATGACTATTTGGGATCTAAGTGTAAGTACAAGTTTATGTTAAGCATTATTTACAAGATGAGAATCGAAGCACAAACTTTAATAATCTATATTCATTGAAGCAGAGGAGAATGACTAGCAAAGAATTTGAATGAGCAGGACCAAGAGTATGAGTTAGAACAATCCTGTTTGGAGGAGGCAGGACCAGTGTCATAGGATGGAAGAATTTACCCTGCACCACTGATACCAATGTCTCATGTCATGGGATCAACTCTACACAAGTAGAGGGTAGGAACAGCTTATGTGCATGGTGGTGTATTCAGCCAATAGACTCTACTTTAAAATACAAGCCATGTGATAGCTTGCCAGTGTATTTGGGCCCCAGTAGATACAAAAGTGCAAAGACAGCAAAGTATTGGCCTCTTTAAAAGTGGGTGTGGGTGAACTTGGAAGAATGAAGCCTTCCAGTGGGATAGAAGGACAGCCAACCTTCTTGAAGTAATACCTTTGTATATAATCTTGTGTAGAATGGGTATGGGTTTCTTCCAGGCAGCTTGAATCTGGATATTGTAACAGAGCGGCTGTGCCACCCTGTAGTGTCACCAAAGTGCGTTCTGCTTTAGGGAAGATACACAGACAGCCTGACAATATGATTTCTCACTCTAGTGCTCCTGAAAAAGGAGACCTGATAGGCCCTGAAGCGGACTTGGGTTGGAATTATAATTATTCAAGTACAAGGAGAGGTTGTTTTTCACATTGAAAATTCAATTCTGATCTCTGTCTTGCAAATTATATGAAAATAATAAATATATATACATACACACATATATATAGTTCTATACTGGACACTGGATTAACAGTTACCAGCGTCTCAATACAGTATGTTTAAAAAAGAATGCTCCTCCCTCACCCCTGATCCCTATGTTCATCCTAAAAACTGTTGTTTCAGAACTGTGCTGGTTTTTTTTTTTTTAATAGATTCTTTGAAATTGGCTGGAGATGAGTTCATAATGGAAAGTTTGGCACAAAAACTAGATGGGGTTGTTTAGATGCATTATTATCTATAAAAGGTAAGAAGTCAAAGGGTATCCATTCCAATATAAAGCCTGAGTAAAAATTTGTTGCCAATGAGAGAATTTCTTCTGTAAAACCCAACACTAGACTGTATATAAGAAAACAATTTCTCCTCCACTATTTCCTAATTCCAATATTATATGTACTTCCATACTTTGACAGAATTTTTAAGAGCCAGATCATACAGTTTCCTTTTAAAACTTATTTGCCCCATCTTACCCCATCCTGAATCCTAAAACTCAGACAGCAAAGGCTTATCAAGCCAAATATAGAAAATAATCTGGAGGTCTGTATATCAAACTAAATGTACAACTGACCGTTGTTTTTATTTTCCTAACTGTTTGGCTTCATTAAGAGATGGCTGCCGTTGAGGTGTCCTCCAACACTCCAGCCATCTGAAGCAAGGGGCTCTAGAACTGGGAGGTCTGGGTGAATGAGATGGTGTCAGACTTGTCCACTGCAAAGCCTCCATTGACATAGGACTTCTTGGTGTCTGAGTCTTCACTGTCAAGTATTGTAGATTCCAAGGCAAAGGGATTCACAATATTAACTTCAGATGACACATCCATCTGCTCCAGCTCCTCCTTGGACAGCTTTTCCACAATGCCAGTCCCAAAAGCATCACCGAGGACGTTGACCATGGTCCTGAACCGGTCCCTGGAGAGCAAATGGGAGAATCAAGGAGAGCTCAGATTTCATTTTATCAACTGGAGAAATGAAAGTTCAGCTCAGACTAAAGCCAGTGCACAAAATGCACCTCAAAAGACTTGAGGTGAAAAGGTTCTTTCATGAAAGTACAAAGAGAACACAGAGGGCCCACCAGAATTGGGCTTCTAATAAATAGAGCAATGACTTCCCTTAACCTCCCAAAATCTTTCCTTCCTCCCAAACAAATATGAACAGAGTCTACACAGACATATTTAGGGAACTAGAGGCTCAGAACACTTTTAACTCTTCCAGCCCTAACTTCTGTGTTGTGAGTTGGTTGCTTGGTTGACCTTATATTCTCTTTTGACTAAGGTGAGAACCTGAATGTTCTGTGGGTGGTCTATGTGCTCTCTCTCTCTCTCTCTCTCTCTCTCTCTCTGTCTCTCTCTCCTCTGTCTCTCTCTCTCTCTTTCTGTGTGTGTGTGTATTTCTGGTTTGCTTATCAAATGAGGTCACAGTGAGCAGGCAGCAGGGACATACCAGAGTGTGCATCAATCTTATGGCAGAGCATGGTCAGAGAACACAGGTGTGCCGAGCAGTGATTTCTGGAGATAGCCTCAGCTAGTCTTCACTCCCAGAGAGGGTAGAGAGGCTACTGGCAGGAAGAGAAGGTCCATGGCAAGAGGGAGCATCTAATGGGGCAGTGGCGTTTGTTGCCAAGAACTGTGAACATGGATATTCTTGTGAAAACTATACCCACAGGACACAAAAGGTCAACTCTGGATGTCCTTCTGTTATTTAGACAAAAGTCAGGCATTGAATTAGCCCTAATGTCCTTCTCTTATCACAGTGGATTGGAGTTTGACTTTGCTGTCTTGGCAATTAAGGTTCCTGATTCCAGGAAGGACTCGGGAAAAGAGAGAAGGGCAAAGCTACCATCACCATTGGGGAAAAAAAATAAAGCTTGCCTCAGTGGTAGGATATTTTTACAAGAACAGTGCCACCTCAGTTGGGCCTTGGATGCCTGTCTAGCTGCTGAGGGGACCTTGTAAGGCACAGTTCACAAGCTAGACTCAGGGCTTGGTACCTACATGGTCCATCTCTGCTTCTCTCTCTTCCAGTTTAGCTGACACCTGAAAACTACACAGTCTGGACCTACAGTCAATCTGAGCTAGCTCCAAAGGAAGGCTCAATATGCAGTTACATGTTCCCTAATGGCCAGGATTGGGACCAGAGCAGGTGCCCAATATCCAGAGGTGGGCATCAAGGAAAAGTGAGGAACCAGGCTAGATGCAACTTTAGGGGTCAAAGAAGATATTCTGATGTTCTTATTTATTTCTTATCTGTCTCTCCCTCCCTGTCTCTGTCTGCCTCTCTCTCTGTGTATGACACATAGAAAAATGAAAAAAAGGAATGGTTGTATTCATTCTAATCATAACAATAAAACCTCATATACTGAGCTTTATTGGCTGTCAGGCCTAGTTCCAGACACAGACTCATTTGAGCCCACTTAGTCTTATGACAAGACAAAGAGGTAGGCAGGATTTTCCTCATTTCACAGACAATGCATCCAGACCACAGAGAGGCAACAGACTTGCTAAAGGGCAAAAGTAAGACACTGCGTGGGAAGTGATACCCAAGTCAGTCTTGTCCCAAGGCCTTTGCTCATGCCACAGTCTCTGCTGACTCCAAAGCAACTTGGAAAGATGTGCTGTTTTGGAACTTGGTAGAGCTAGGAATGCTGGGATGGCAACAGGGCCCTGCCCAGGTGATTCTTCACTTTATTACCTATGTTTATCTTGCCCCACACCCTGGCCCTAACCTTGAGCATTACCAGGTATGAGCGATTGCAACACACTGGTTTTTTAAACCACTGCTCCAAGTTATGATGAGTTAAATTTTAAGCATGTTATAAGGTGACCTGGTCAAAGGGGAATTAAAGATGCTACAGATGGCTCATTAGGTAATCAGAGAAGATAATTATGGCAGGCTGCAGACTCTGCATGACTAAGAAGCTGCGTGTCCATGCAGCTGAGGCAGGGCATTTATTTCAACTCACAGGAGCCAGTCGACAGCGATGATGAGGGTGACGTCCTCAGCAGGCAGACCCACAGCACTCAGCACGATCACCATGGTCACCAGGCCGGCCTGGGGCACACCAGCAGCTCCGATGCTGGCGGCTGTGGCGGTGATGCTGTGGCCAAAACACACCATTGGTGGGGGAGAAGTTAGACTCTGTTTCTCTCTTTGAGGCTCTTGCTGAAAAGTGTCTGAAGTGATTCCTGGTATATCCCCAATATGGTCAGTCAGAGTTGGTTTTCTGCTAAGCACTAGCTGTGCCTGAGAACAGTAGGGGATTGAGAGGAGATGGTGCAATGTGGTGGCAGTGGGACATGTGGCAGATCACACTGGCACAGGAAATACATAAGGGTTGCAAGAAGGCTTTAACCTGTCCATATATCAATCCTAAATTAAAGCTGGGTACTTCTCCATAAGTTTTCTTCCTCCCTCCGTCCACCTATCACCTGGCCAATTACTTGTTGACCATCTAATGTGCTCCAGGAATTTATGTTGCCTTGCGGGATGAGAAGAGGGATAGCGGTAGGGTGATGGACAGGTGCATTTCAATTGAGGATAAAGCAATGCAGAAATGGTTGAGTAGGGAGATGGCTCAGTGGAATAAGTGCTTCCCTGGCAAGCGCAAGGGCCTGAGTTCAATCCCCGGTTCTGCTAAAAAAAAAAAAATGGTTGAGTAGATTTTGTACACTTGCTAGACATCACAAGACTTGTCCTCTTTGAGAGAGACCTTTGGCACACTGACGTGAGAGACAAAAAGATTCCCGTTGAAGGTACAAGTATTTCTTCTTGGCTGTCCTTTTCTTGCCAGTGAATGCATTTTTAAAAATTTGTTAATTTATTTTTATGTATTTAGTACAGGGACTCACTACACAGCACAGACATATAGTGATCCTCCTGTTTTCTGCCTCCCCAGTCCTGTGATTACTAGTTCTCTGAGGCTGGGTTAGCACTCTCAGAAGTGGGGCCAGCATGTGGTGCTGGAGATTGAACCCCAGTTCCTGCCTTGCCTAAGCAGGTGCTTAGTCCACTGGGCTATCTCACCGGCCCCAGTGAATGCATTTTGTACAAAAGGAAGAGAGATATGGAATCCAGGAGACGCAACCCCATCAGTTTTATTACCATGCATTTAGAAAGATCCCTGTTGGGCAGATAAGATGTGGCCCTGGGGATTCTCCTTGGAATGCACAAGACTTTTTCCTCATCAGTTACAACTTTAATATAAATTGATTGTTCTAGAGGAAATCAAGGTTCATGATGCCCAGAAAAATCCCTGTCTTGGATGACACTTGACTGGACACACACATACATTTTCAACACACAGCCTCACCTTTGGGCCAAGGCTTGTACTGTCACCACAGTGCTAATGAGCTGAAGGTTTAAGGTGTACAAACTCCCCTATTTAAATTAGAAGACACCCTAGTTCTATGCACAAAACCCTGTGGAGTCAAGGAAGCTCATTCAACTGCCCATTCATCTGCATAGTGATGCATTGCAGAAGCCACTTAGGGTACAAATTCAGGCTCAAGTGTGAGGAGTAGGTTTTCCTTCAGTGCACATAGCTACCAATTTACAGCAAATGAGACATGTCTGGGATTGTACAAATTTCTTGAAAAGGTTATGTTTGCATAATCTTTTGGACCTATTCTAATTTAAGTACTTTATGGAAAACCCAACTTTATTTCAAAGCTGACTGAAAATACATTTAAACTGAATGTATCAATGGGTTTTGTCAGAAGTGATTTGTGTTCAGATCCATTGATCCCACCTGGAAGCCTCCACACATCAGAGTTAACCATGTCTCTACAGCCTGAAGTTGGGCTTGAAACTCAAAACCTATTTAGTTAAGGAAAATTCTGCCTTTGAATCTTGACCTCACTCGCTAAGCTTGTCTTCTGACAGACTGGCTTTGGTCCTAAACTCAGAACTGTACATTTTCAGATAAGGGAAAAAAAATTCTAAAAACCGGTTCCTACTTTTGAACATATTCTACTTTGGCTGAGAGAGCTTTTTGTTTTTCTTTTTTTTCTTTTCTTTTTTTTTTTTTTTTTTTGCCCCCTGAGGTACAAAGTTCTTTCCTATTACTGAGGCCTAGTTTTAACTCCACTTTCTGAACAGCCTGAAGGCTGGTCTGTGAAGTACATTGAACACAGACTTTAGAGTCAGACACACCTTTAGGATGTACTCCTGGCTTTGCTGTATTACTAAGAGAAGTAACTTGGGCAACTCACCTTTCTGTCTCAATCCCTTGCCTTTAGTACAGGGATTCTATGTCCACCTCCCAGGGCTGCTATGAAGATCAATCCATGCAGACTACTTGGGGTGGCACCTGCACAGAAGTTTAAAAAGCATCCTCTCTGCTGCTATCACTTATACTACTGTTGTTGTCACTGCCAGGGTTACCACTGCCACCGCAACTTTAGCAATAACCAAAACACTAGATGGACTACCTCTAATCTCAAGTGCCCACATCCAAAATGCTCCCAAACTAAAATTGACATGATGGCAGAGTGGAAAATTTTGTAGCTGATCTCATTTGACAGGCTGCAGCCTAAATGCTGGTGGCACTAAAAATAAAACTGTAAAGTTACTTAAGGCTATGTGTGTAAAGTGTACATGAAATAAGTGAAGTTCACATTTAGACTTTTTAAAAAATTTGGTACAGGGTCTACAGGGTCTCACTAAGTAGATCAGACTCATAGTCATTCTCCTGTTTTCAGCCTTGCAAGCGTTGCCAGATTATAGGAGTGCACCGTCTCAATCACTAGCTCAACAGCTCCTCATTAGTATAATGGTTAGCATCCCCATCTGTCAATCACTGGCTCAGCATGCCCTGGGGGTGGGGCCAGCATGGTATTCTAGGAATCTGAACCCCAGCCTCTGCACCAAGCATGTGCTTTACTCGGCTGAGCTATCTGGCCAGCCCTTATGTTTAGACTTTGGTTCCATCTCCAAGATCTCTCTGTAAGGGCTGGATTGGACCTGACTTCCCCAGGCCCCAGCCAGCAGAAGCGCTACTCTGCTAGAAACTCAGCTCTTGGCAGGAAGCTTAGCTCAGCTCCCTGTCATGGCAAGCACAGGAAAGGAGATAAGATAGGACAAGGAATTTTGCAGCTCTTGGGACATCTGGAAACACCCAAGAATTTACATTGGACATGTCAGGCACTTTGCCCACCCACTGAGATGTAAGACTATCAGAGAACTGTGACCACAAATGTTTATTGGGGTCTTCCTGCCTAGTTCAGAGTCAACCTTAAATAGGCCTGGGGACCTAGTTTCACCTTAAGCTTCCACTCTAAAACTGAACCCAAGTGGATGCTAATTTAAGGATGTCACTCAGTAGCAGTGCTGTCCAGTGAAACTCTCTGCATGAAGGAATTGTTCCCTAGCTCAGCCAGCCACTGTCCCTATAAGGTGTGTGGCCATCATATTGTATAGAACTGTTCCAGAAGCAAATCTAGCAAAATTAACTAATGACATTTCCACCATCTCCTTGAGCAGACAATTTCTGACCTCATTTGACTAGATTTCTCTGTAGTATCTGATTCCTGACTTTCACCCTAGAAAATCTCTCTTCTTAGATTTTCACCATACGATGGCTCCCGGCTACCTCCTATCTCTTTCTATTAGTATTCTACACATTTGCAGTATGTAATGTTTATATCCGGTACATTTACATAGCACAGCGTAATTTCTTCTTTCCATCCCCTTTCCCTCCCCTTTCTTCTCTGTTTCTCAATCCCCTCCCCATCTGAGAAAGTTACATCTCCCTGCTCCCTATTACATGTCTTTTATTTTGTTCTTTATTTCAATTTTGGGTTTTGGTCATAAAAGAGAAAACATGCCATGTAAGCTTGTGTGTCTGGTTTACTTCACTTGATCTTGAAGTTTCAAGTCATTTTCCTACAAATGATTCAAGTTTATCCCTCTTTATGGTACAGTAGTACTCCATTGTATGTAAAGGTCACCTTTTCTTTATCAATCCATCTGCTGATGGGTATAAAGGCTGCTTCCAAGATTTAGCTATTGTGGATTCTGCTGCTACAAACGTGTGCCTGTAACAGGATTTCTTTAACTCTTTTGGAAAGATACCTAGAATGAAAATAGCTAGATCAAATGGAATTTCTAGTTTGAGCTTATTTATTGCTGTAATAGTTGTGCTAGTTTACATAACCACCAACAATGCAGAAGGGTCCCCTTACCCCACCAGCATTTGTTATTTTTTTATTGCTTGATGATGGCCATTCTTTCTCAGTGTTATTTTAATTTACATTTCTATAATGACCAGTGATATTGAACGTGTCTTCATGTATTTATTGGCTATTTGTTCTTCTGTGGAGTGTGTATTCATTTCACTTGCCCATTCTTTGGGTGATTTTGGGAGTTCTACTTTTTTGAGTTTTTTATATATTCTAGATATTAGACCTTTGTCCAGTGAATAATGAGCACAATTTTTTTCCTATTCTGTAGGCTGTATTTTCTTTCTTTCTTTATTTTGGCAGAACCAGGGATTGAACTCAGGCCCTTGCACTTGCCAGGGAAGTGCTTATTCCACTGAGCCATCTCCCTGGCCCCCCACATAGTGCTTTGTTTTTTTTTTTTTTTTTTGTCTTTTTGAAACAGGGCTTCACTATGCAGTTCTGACTTTGTAGCCCAGGCTGGTCTCGCAATGATCCTCCTGCTTCTCCTAAGTGCTGGGATTACAGGTATGTGCCGTCATGCCTCGCTTTGTATTTTGACCATATTGGTACTCAGAAGGCTTTAATTCGGTATGATCCAATTTGTTGATTCTTGGCACTGTTTCCTGTGCAACTGCAGTTCTGTTCAGAAACCCTTTCCCTCTCCCTATTTCTTCAGGAGTTTTACCTATTTTATCTTTGAGCAGATTGTGTCTGTTTCAACATTTAGTTCTTTGATCCATTTTTATTTCACTTTAGTACATAGAGAGATATATTGGTCTGAGTCCCACTTTTTTCTTAATTGCTCTTATTCCTGGGTGCCCTTTCTCAGTTTTTCTCTATATTAAGATTTTCCCATGCTCAGCCCTTTGTTTTAGTCTCTTTGTTGTGAATTCTCCTTATGCAATGTCATCTGTCTCTCATTATTTGCTGAGCACTAACTGTATAGGCACTAAATATATTATATGTATCAGCTTATTTAATCACCACTGTTTGGATAAATGATAGGTACTATTATGAACCTCATTTTACAGATGGTAAAACAGAAGCTACAGAATGGGAGTCTCCTGCCTGGGGTCACAGGTTCAAACACAGACACCTGGCTCATGACCCACGTGTCTGATGACCACCATTAAGATCGTAATCCTGACTTCTATATCTGCACACCAGATCTGTACTTTTCACTGCATATCTCTAGCTGGAAGTACGCCTCCCCCCAATAGTGAGGACTGAATCTGGGGTCTTTATGCCAAGCTACATACACAAGAAGTCTTTTTCTTATTCTTTCTCTCTCTCTCCCTTCTTCTCTCCCTCTTCCCACTCTATTTGTTTATTTTTAGATTTTTTTTTCCCTGAGTCACTGAGTTGCCCTAGTTTGGCCTTAAACAGTGATCCATCTTCTGTATCCTTCCCAAATTCTAGGATTATAGGCATGTGCCACCATACCTGGATCCACCTGGTGATCTCCTTTATTTGGTTGTTTTGAGACAAGGCTCATTATGTAATTCAGACTAGCCTCTGACTCACAGTGATCCTTCTGCCTCAGCCTCCCACGTCCTGGGATTATAAGCATTCTCTCGCTCCTTTGTTGTTCTCTGTACCCAGTGTCTCTGTATCCAGGCCTTTAAATGCATTACCTGGCCCTGACTGTGATCCTAACTTGCTCCCTCCAAACCACTCACATTTCTAGTTACCCAAAATGCAAATCTCTCCATGGTATGAGTGCCCTTTACAAAGCTTTTCGTGATATGACTCTGGCCTCATTTTTTAATGCCATCTATACCCTACTTCTTGTTCTGGTCATACCAAATAGTCCGTAGTTTGGAATTCACCCTGTGTGAATCCCACATGAGCTGCTTCTGTTACCCAAAGCTTTTATCTCCCGTGTTGTCCTGTTAAGCTCTTATTCCTCGTCAAAGATTCATGTACTTTCTCCTCCAGGGAGTACTGTTTCACCATCCAAGGGAGAGAATCCTTCCTTCTACTGATACAGAGTTCTGGGGTGGCCTGGGTCACAGCCTTCAGCACCCATTCGGATATCTATTCCCTGTCCACCAGGGACCCACTGAAAGCAGGACCTGGCCCTCATTCAATTCTGAGTCTTTGATGTATACTCTGCGATTGGGTCTTACCAGGTACACTGAGCTGAGTGGAGTGATACGTTGGCTACCCAGATTCTGAAGCAGAAATCTTGGGCAGCTTGAGTGCACTATTTATACTGAATCTCGGGAAAGGGTTTGGTAGGCCAAACCACAAAACACAACAGTGCATCATTGAGCCATTTGTGGTCTCCTTCCCAGATCATTTTGCTCGAGCCAATCCCAGTTACAGTGATGGAAATGAGCGGGACAGCATCCTCACCTGATAGTGATGATCTGCCCGATGCTCAAGTCCAAGTTATTCAGCTGTGCAATGAACACGGCTGCTACTGCCTCATAAAGTGCGGTCCCATCCATGTTGATGGTGGCACCAACAGGCAGCACGAATCTAGTGATCCTCTTGTCCACGTGGTTCTTTTCTTCTGCACAGCGGAAGGTGACAGGTAGGGTTGCTGAACTGGTGTGACAAAAAGACAAAGAGAACTATAGTCCAAGAACACGTGTCTCTCAAGCCTCACTTCTTTTCCAAAAAGTAAATGAAGGGCCTGAAGCGTGTTGGCACATTGGCCATTTCAGAGATCAGCAGGTGCTGTATCCTGCCCCTGTGACACTGGGACTTCTTCCTGGGCTGCAGGCCATTCCAAGAGCACAGAAACATTCAACAGAGTGAAGAAATATGCTCCAAGACAGGGCAGGAAAGACGAGGCTCTCTCTCAAAGGCACTGCCAAAAGCACAACCTGGGGTCGGCCTCATCAGGTGAGGTGGGAGGTGACCGAGTGCAGCCTGAAACCTTCTCCAGAGCCCTTTTCTAATTACCTGGAAGAGATCATGAGCGCCGTCAGCAGAGCCTGGGCCATCCCCATGGCAAATCGGAAAGGGTTCTTTCGCACGACTATGAAATATATCAGTGGGAGGATCACAATAGAGTGGATTGCAAGCCTGCAAATGAGAGAAAAACCAGATTTAGAGAGCACCTCCTCCTTGGTACTTCTTTTTCCAAACAGCTTCCTAAATTACAGTTTTCAAGTTTCATAATGAACCAATGAGAAAGTGGGAGGTGGAGCAGGACTGGCCATGTCCTTATTCCACAGATGAGGGTGCAGAGGTTCAGTCAGTAAAGAGTCATCCTGCCAAAGGTGGTGGTAAATTCCACAGTTAGGTCCAAATTTCAGAGTTTGCTGGACAGGATTACCTTAGGCTGCCACTGTCCCTGTAATGTGCTATTTCTGCCATACATGAATGTGTGCTTCACTTCCAGCCCCTCCTCGAGGAACCCTTCCCTCTCTGGCCCAGGTGCAACTGATATTTCTTCTCTGTCCCCTGTAAGACCCTATCCTAAGCCAAAGCACAGCTCCTTCTCTCATGTCCATTGGAGGAAGTCAGAGAGTGTCAATAAGGGACAAGTCTGTGTTTCTCTACATATTTTAGAATTGGCCCTCTTTTATTATTCCTGCCTTTCCAAATTATTTCTCCTTCCATATGGAAACGTAAGAATTACCCAAAACAGGGAATTAAGAAACGAGACCCATTTGGTAGATGGAATGTATATATAAGTGGCACTTAAAAGGCCACAGATCCATTATATAAAGTCAAAATAATAAAGGATCATTGAGAATACAAATCCTTAAGGTGTTGAGATGGGATCTCCTTAATAGGGTGCTTATCACTAAGAATTACGAGTTCTTAATTCAACTTTCAGTTTTTCTTAGAGGCTAGGAGCCAGTGGAACTCCCCTGTGGAATGGCTGAGCATCACAAACAGCCCTGGTACTGCGTGGTTCTGCAGCCCTAGAGCAGGGCAGGTCCCTAGGAAGGTGGCCAGCCTGCCCCATTGACCTTACGGCTCTGGGATGTGACTCTAGCCTTCACACTGGAGAAACCCAGGCTGCTTCTGGGTTGGCAGGCAGGGCTGTACTTCTGGCAAGCACAGCTTAAGAATCACTGTGCAGGGTTACAGGATAAATCCTGAGGGGACTTGACTGACCTTATCAGACACAAAGGTTACATTTCTTATTAAATAGATCTTGCTTTATCTTAGTCTTAACAATCCAGCAGAAAAGTATAAAAACAAGGTATAAAAAGTAAAGCCATATTAATATGCTGAAGCTGTGAAAGGCTCAAGTCAACAACTTCTGACATTGCCAGATGGATAATCCACTACTATTATGGACTACTGGACTATATTGGATTATTTTGTTGAATTCACACACCTACAATAATAAAACGGCAATGGAATACCCATGTCTAACAAAACTAAACAAGAAAAGGGGATACAAAGGCAGGACCATTTTGTATTTGTATATACAAAATATCTAGGATAGATATAGCTACTCTTAATTCAATGAGAAGAAAGATTTGTACTAATAGCATTTGGACAGAATATCATGTCTGCATCTTGTACTATGAATAATCACTAAGAAGATAACAATATGCAATGTATTAATTATTGAAACTGTCCTATTAATCAGTTTTGAAACTGTCTCATTGCTGTTTCTCAATACTACTACTACTACTACTACTAATAATAATAATAATAATAATAAAAAGAATCACTGTGCAGCAGAAACTCCTGTACAATCACTTCCCATAAGAGAGTTGATGGCTTCTATTGGGTATTTGACCTGTGGGAGTTAAATCAATACCACTTGCTCCTTCCTTGGCCTATATTTCTTAGCACGTGTGACACATCCTGCCCTTGGCTATCTTAGGGGGTACTATTTGTAACCTGCCCACTGCGTTTCTTCTGGAGGACCAATAACTCACTGTAACCTGCAGACAACTCATCCTTCTGCCTTACGGCCTCACACAGTTCTTAGCAACCTGATTATTTCTCAGCACTCTCCCCGACGCCCTGCTGATGTGTGGCGAGGTGGTAGCCACCAGCTTCAGGAACAGCAGTTGAGCCAATTAGTCTTCCTGCTCCTATCAGCTGGAATCTGACTCCACTTAGACCCTTCTTAATTTCTCTCAGTCTCAGTATATAATAGGGACTTAGAGGCTGGACCAGCAGATGCCAAGTGGGTAATTAAAAACAGGATAAACCTTGGTATCCCTGCCTTCATGTTATACAGGTTTCCTTTATTATGGTAAAGCTTAGGGCCAAATTCCTGCTCATCTCTGCATACTGGTATGTTACTCATTTACAGAGCATCTGTCAAAAAACTATAATATAAGGATATTAGCACTAAACTTATCTACCCTGTATAATCCCCCTTTAATCCCCGTGGCATCTTGAGGATACCAAGAGTAACTAACATAATTTCCAGGATGTGTAGGGACATCCAATTGCCTGCTTTATATATTATCCAGTTCCAGACTTCCTGTAATGAGGCCTAGAAATCTCCAGTCATTATCTTAGACCTGCAGTTACCATGGAATGTAGGAAAAGCACAGGCCAGGCCACCCCTTGAGGAAGTCACCCTTCAAAAAGGACAAGCTGCCCTGTGATGGAACCAAGGCAGCCAACAGGTGAGAGCCATTACCTCAGGGAAGGAACGGAGCTGCGCCCACCAACACTGATGGCTGAGACTTCAAAGAACCAGTCCGGAGGTCACCATCAACCAGACTGTGCTTGGCCGTGATTACCGATGCTGTCTGCTATACAAAGCCTCAATCCTTGTGTCCCCCTTTTATAAAACCCTAATGTTTCTGTCAGTGCCTTAAAGACTGATACCAAACTCTCTGTGTCCATGGCCTGGCCATGCTGACTGAACCTCTTTTCCTGCCCTTCACCATTGCTCCTCTCCTTTTTTTGGGACAAGTGGCTTAGTCTGGCCTGTTGGGAACCCCCTCCCCATGAGCTGGGGCTTCTGCCCTAAAATTCCAGGGTTGAGCGTATGCAGGGGGTATTCTTATTTATTTGGCTGCTTTTATGTTCTTGAGGAAGTAATGGGTGGAAAGACAAGAAGCCATGAGCGGCTTTCTCTCTTGTTTTTAAGAAATTACTTAAACAAAACCAACAACAGCAGGGGCAAAGCCTGGTCCAGGTTGTTCTGCCAAAACCAGAAATTAGCCCAGAATGATCCACCTACAGTACAGCTGTTAAAGGGAAGCCCTCTCCCCTGCTCTCTTATTCTTGAACCTTATCTTTCTCCACACTAGGGAGCAGAGCAAAGCTAACTTTAACCAATGATACCCCAGCCTCGCTATAGCAATCCTACTGGACCAATGCAGTTTCTGTTTCTTCTCTTGAGTCAGACATACCCACTCAGGACCGTGGCCATGTAGAGACCCAGCTTGCGAAATATTTCCCAGTCTTCAACTTCTATGATCTTCCCAGCAATCAGGAACAAAATCCCAAGTGGCATGTAGCTAAGAAGCAAGCACAGCAAAGGCACAACTTCATTACTAAGGATTTTCTCTGGCTGGGGACGTCAGGGATGGAATGAGCCAGGGCACATACCCTTAGGCTGCATGCCAACTCAGCTGGGAGGAACACAGAGTACACTCTGAGACTAAGGGCTCAGCTTTAAGTCCTGGGCAGATATTGGCTCTAGTTTTTAGTACCTGCATGCATGTTAGATTCTGCCCATTCAAAGTTTGAGAGTAGTTCTCAAACTTGACAATCTGTGGTAGGACTGGGGCATACTCCATGTGATTAGCAAACACACAGTACACACACACCCTACGGATTTGTCATATCTGTTTATCTCACTGGAGCTTGGATTGGATCTCACTGTAAAATATGGATGCTAGGCTCTTTCTGATTTGCAGGTATCAGCAGCAGAGGCAATGGCTAGCAGTCATGCAGTGGTCATAATAGCTCTATTTAGGGAGCTCATTGTGCCTTGGATTGAGGAAAGAATTTTACATGCGTCATTTCATTTAATGTTCTAGTCCTAGACATTGGCTTTATTATCTTTTTTTATACAGACAATGAAGCTGAGGTGTTCCCCCCCCCCCAGGACTGCCTCATCTACCTGTTGCTGTTATTATTTTATCTTACTATGAAGCTTGGACTTGTAGTGATTCTCCTGTTTTCAGCCTCCCCAGTACTGGGATTACAGGCATGCACCACCACATGCAGTCTCTGTGCTGGCTCAGCACACCCGGGATGGGACTGGCATGGCATGTGGTGCCAGGGATCGAAACCTGGTCCCTGTGCTTGCCTAAGCAGTCTCTTAGTCTGCTGAGCTATCTCACTGGACTAGTATCTACCTGTTATTAATAAACCTTTTACATCACTATCAATGTCCACTTAAGGACTAAATAATGGTGAACCGATTCAATAAAAGATAAGTGAGGCAGAGGTCTCACAGGAAGAGCGGAGTCTCTGTTGTCTCAGAGACAGGGCCAATACTCAGGTGGGGTCTCTAGATACTCAGACGGAGCTTTCCTCCAGGTGGGTTTGTGCCAACGCTGGAGAAGTTTATCAGTCTTTTAACTTTCTGCCTGGGCCTAAGAAGGAAAGAACTTTGTATTCTAATGGACAAGTAACTACTTCAAATTACTGCTTTACGAGTCACTTCTTACATGAAGCCTGGTTGGGTACAAAATGACTTCCAGAGACTTTGAGGGAAAGGCACTAGCTGACAGGCAGGCTGTTAGGAAGAGCGAGCTGCTGAGCAGTATGTGGGGCTATGTAGCACCCTGGTGCCTTGACTTCCAGTGTCTGCTTCCTCAAGGAAGAGGCCAATTGAGAAACGTTAGCTTTTTCTTTCTAATTCTGAGGAGACAGGGTTGTTGTGAGGAAGCAAAAATGGCATTAAATAGTGTCTGCTCACCACATAATGATCTGAACGATTTTCATGGTTGCATCACTCAAAGCATTGAAGAAATCCACCAAAATCTGTCCCCTTTCTCCCATTTTTCCAATGACAAGTCCAAAAACGAGGCAAAATATAATCAAACCCAGGACATTTATGCCATCTGCATAACTGCCTACAATTTTGTATTCCTTCGTTTTGTTCTGTGGATCAAAACCAAGAAAATATATTCACACATGATTATAATCACAGTGATCTCTCAGTGAAAGTCAATTATTGCTTTAGGAAATTTAATCATCATCTTTATCATCATCATCCCTGTACAGGTAAAATGCTACCCACCCCACTGAAGGTTAACAGTTTTTCCTTTGCATAGCAAGTCCATATTTGAATACTTCATTTGAAAATTTCTAATTTTGGAATGTTTTACACTTGTATTATGAAATTTAGAACAAGGGCTCTT
This sequence comes from Ctenomys sociabilis, assembly GCA_004027165.1. NCBI lineage: Eukaryota > Metazoa > Chordata > Mammalia > Rodentia > Ctenomyidae > Ctenomys > Ctenomys sociabilis. Next base: position 95,218 of record PVKA01002718.1, on the reverse strand, counting down.
TTCAGTGTGATTTTAACTACTTAAGCTACATTTGGAGTCTATTTTAAGAAACATAGGAATTTAAGAAATGTAGGAAGTAGAAAATACCAGTGTGAACATTTTGGGGACATTTTAAGATCTGCTTTACCCTCATAATGAAGCACAGGAACATATCTCACTGCCTCTGGCTTGTATGACCAACATGTTCTTAGAGATACAAACATTATCCACATACTTGCTACTATAAACTATTTATTTATACTACTCTAGGTAAAAATAGCATGAGATTTACCAAGAGTAGATAGCATAATCTGAAGTGGTACAAATCAGGTATATGAAGAATTATGTTCCTGAACCAATAGGATACCAGTCGTCTCTTATTTATGATGAAATAAATATTTATGGAATAGCTGGAATGTTTTAACTGCATTAGCTACAGCATGAGGTCTTAAACTTCAGCTGAAGAGACAAGACAAACTGTGAGAAATAAGGGCCAATGCCAAATTGGTGTATAATTATAACTGATGCCAAGCTATGAGCAACAAGGGTCACACAGAGCCGGGGCCATGAGTGGGCTTCAAAGACAGAGAAAGCTAGGTTTGAGAGTAGGCAGCTAGGCGATACAGAATGTTCTAGAAAATGACTAGGAAAGGCAAAAGTCAGGCCTTTGAAACATGCTTGAATGATCTCTGCTCATCCTTTAGGGCTCCCAACTAACTTAAAATTCCCTACTGAATGCTCGCAAGCACCTTGTTCTTCCTGATTGTAATACTTATCACTTTTCACATGTGGGCAGATGCTGTACTTTTAACTATTATAATTGTAAGGTCCAGTAAGACCTAGAGTATGAAAGGGGTTCAGAAAAATGTGAAACATCAAAAGGCAGGAAGAAAAAAAAACTGAAGAGGCATATTTGACCATAAGAGATGGGTCAGCTATGAGATAAGCTGGGCTAATTTAAGCCAGGCCAGAAGGAGGAGGCCTCTGGGCACGGGCTCTCTTTAATTTGAGTTCTTAAGTCTTCTGAATATTTTTATTTTCCTTCAATGTTTCTTTTTTGTATGAGGGCAGAGCACATTCAGGAGAAATCTGATCTACAAAGGCACCACTTCAGGACCACACATTCTAATCTCCAGTTCAGAAGTCTCTAAAACCCTCAAGGCCCACTGATCATAATTGTAGGTTTATAGCAAACTTTTTTCTTTTGGCAACAAAACCTATCCTGAATGGAAATAAGTCCACCTAAAATCTATTTCTCTTACTGGCAAAATATGCAACAGTTTGCTGCAGATGTCTGATAATACTTCATTCTGGAATGTTCTATTGTCCCTGTAAGGGATGCAGTGAGCTATGCAGCTCCCATCCTTTAGGGCTCCCAACTAACTTAAAATTCCCTACTGAATGCTCACAAGCACCTTGTTCTTCCTGATTGTAATACTTATCACTTTTCACATGTGGGCAGATGCTGTACTTTTAACTATTATAATTGTAAGGTCCAGTAAGACCTAGAGTATGAGCTCTAGGTCTATGCAGCTCCCATACTGCTTGACCTTTCTAAAGTCCAGGGAGCTCTGGACTTGGAATCACATCTGGACAGAGAGAATTAGATCAAGAATTAATTGTGTGCCTATACTCTGTGCTTACAAAGCCTTGCAAATCGACACTAAGTGTTCAACTATGAGGAGTAGCAGTGACAGCGACAGTACGGCTCAAATGTTTTTTTCTGTCTGTACAGTTGACTCTTTTTCTTCCAGGTAGTCATGCCCCATAAAGTCCCCTGGAACACTGAGTTCGCAAATATAGAACTATTGCTCCTACACAAAATGAAGGCTAAGTTCCTGGGAATACTGATCATATCGTTTACATCAAATAATCAATACCTGACATTGTTTTCTGTATTTCTACTTAAAGAAATCTCACTCAGTGTCCATTGTTGCTTCATCAACATTGAACTCATGGCCAACAAAACTATGACTCATGCCCAAACGAAGCTCTTTAAATGCATCTATTTTCTCTGGAAGCCATATCATAGCGTTTTTGTGCTTAGGAACACAGGAGAATACTTTATTCCCAGGATCTGGGCCACTTTAAATAACAAAGGCAGAGCACACAAGTGGCTCTCAACACACTACAGAATGGACTCTTGGGTCTAGTTAGAGAGCCCCAAACAAGAAGGCAGAGTGCAACCGTGTTCAACCTCAGCTGGGCCCTCTCCGGCAGGTGGCTCAAATTGTGTGTGCTCTCTGCGAATGACCACGGACACACCAGGAGTCCTGAATTTGGGTTTCCAAATAAGTTTTAGCAGGGAAGTGAACTCATAAATGTGAACTCTGTGACTAACACAGATTGGCTCTCTCTCCAACTCCTGCCTGCTCAGGACCGGCTCCAGCCTACTGGGAAAGGTGCGTAGGACACAGAATGGTACCTGAGAGACCGTTGTCATGACGATGGTGACAGAATCCTCTGTTGTATTCCTCTCAGAATTAGTGGAAGACTGTATTTCTTCACGCTTAGTTTTATACTGCACATTGGACAAAAACAAAGATAAACATAAAAAAAGAAGAGCTTTTAAAACTTCTCAGGGTTTACCATGGGGATACATTATTATGGCCAAACAAGAGCCACTGAAGATTCTACCTCTGATGCCTCTTTTGTTTCTACTTTTTGACTCCTCCTCCTCCTCCTAATGGCAGTCAAAATATGATACAAAAATACAAACTTCTGACTCTCATAACCACCACTCAATAATGTCAGAATGTGTTCACACTTTCAAAATAAGGGACACATTAATGAAGAAATACGTGAAAGAAAATGTTTTTTTCTGTGGGCACTTTCACAGACCTTTTAGGGATTCCTGTTGATAGTTTTATTTAAATATTTCAATAGGAATAAACTACCTCATCACTTTGGTAAAAGCTGTCCCCATAAATTTAATGAATACTAAGTAAGCTTGATTGAGTTGGATGTGCCCCAGTCAACACTCCTTTCAGCACCATTCTTGTGGGTGAGATTTCTGTTGAATTCTGCTGTATCCCTGTTTGGTTGTGTATAGCTTCAACACAGAGGTTTAAGAAAGAGCCAGTGCATTATTATGCCAGGCATAAATGTTCCTCCTCCAGGGCTCTGCAAACACTGAGACCCTTACAAACGACCAACTGTAGCTGATCTGCGAGGGCCCTCCTGAAATAGAGGTGGTTCTGTGCCTCCTGGATGCTGGCAGGGAGAGATGTCATTGCCATTTTTGTTGGTGTACACAGAGGACTCTGTTCATGTAATTTATGTAAGTGAATATAGCAGTTTGTGATAGACTCAGCTGTCTTAGCATAGCTAGATAAACAAAAACAAAACACTTGTCAATAGAGCAAAGAGATTGCTAAACTTTGCAGGAAAAAAAAATACACAGCTTTGTCAAACTGCTTTGAGAATTCCAGCAATGGGAACAGACTGGTTAAGGCAGAGACCCAGTTCCAGGAACACCCACCACACCATTTGGGTTGGCTATAGCTTGCCAGAACGAGATGGACAGGAGACAGGAGATGGAAAACTCTTTCTTTTTTTTTTTTTTTCCTCAGTGCATTGGATTTGCAGAGTCCAATTTCCTTACAAGTATAACATGACTCTCCAAACTAGGTACTAGAAGCCCCATTTTAAAACATTCATTTTGGACAGATTCTTTGCTCCATTTGAGCCCTTCTGAAGAAAAAGAGGACAAGGCGACAGTGCAAATTATGACATGCACTTCACTGTGGACTGGGAAGACCATGGGTACAAAACAGAGGAGTCACCCAAGACCCCACCACTCACAAGTGTGCTTCCTGCCGCCATTTTTTGATGGGCTAATTCCATCTCTTGGACCATAGCAGAAAAAAACATCTCAGTTGGTAACAGGAAGAGGGGAGCAACTGAGGACAAAACTTATTAATATTAAAAAGTTATTAATATTACCTGCTGAAAACAGGCTTGGACAAGGTTCTCAGGGAACATATTTCTGTTGAAGATATGAAAGCAGTATTATGTAGGGCTGAAAGTGGTTATTTTTATCATATGCAACACATTGGAGGAAATGAACATAATACAGAATAAGTACTGTTTTCTCTTCCAGCCTTTGCGTAACACTTTCTTACTTCTCTCATCCTCAGCCTAAACTGAGTATAGAAGACTGCCCAGCCACTGTCATGCAGCAGATGCACTAAGTGACAGGCTGGCTGGACACAGTGAGAGGTTCTCCTGGCAAGTGGATGCTCCCAGGCAAGACAGTTCTTCAATTGTCTGCATATTACATGTTTTCATAAGTAGGTAACATGATTAAAAACATTCTACTGTGTTCCCAAATTTTATGCCAAGTATAAATATTACAATTGCTTACTTCAATATTATGTAAACTGGTGAAATACCAGTGTGAAAAAGGTATAATTTCCTTTAAAAACTAAGCTGAATGCCTGGAAAGTCAATAAAGGCAAGTGACTAATACTTTTGTGGTTAAATTAGTTATGGGAAGACAACTGAAATACAAAGAGAAACTAGGAGGACTTGTCACTTGGCTTTCTTTGCGATGTCTAAGGTTTGGTTGTTCACTCTGGAAAGTGAACCTGGACATGGAGATGATGTATCTATTAGGGCAGCCCATGAAACAGAAGCTATGAAAGTATAACAGACTGCCGCACTCAAAGAAACACTATGGCTCTACATCAAAACTTGGTGAAGGAGTGCATTTAAACGGGAACAAAGTATGTGACGCGTATCCTACGTTTCAGTCAACTGTCCTGTTGCTGGCTCTCCATGCTTCAGTTAAGGAGCTCCCTGCTATACAATACAAATGCATTTCTCCAAGGTGCTTCAGAACTGACCATCTAACCCGGGCAGCCCGGCACCTCCATACAACAAGTATACTTTTCGCCTCTAAATTCTAACAGAGAATCCTAAATTCTAACAGGCTTAGAACAATAACCTGGAAGCAGAAATTTCTGGCTGTGCAATTTGTGGGGTTTGGGGCAAAATAGAAATGTAGTTATTCAAAACTTAACAACTGAAGACCACAGTGGCAGAGCATTAAGGCCTGGGCAGAGCCCTGTGCATCCAGATGGACAACACAAGGAAGCCAACCCTCTCACCTGATCAGGTCCAACATGGCATCCACCGTGCTGACCTCAGGGGTGTTGCCTGTCCTGTCAATCTCAGTCATCTCCTGGGTGACACCAGGCTTGATGGTCACCACCAGCACAATACCTGTGACCAAAGAGCATCCATATAGCGTTAAGAACTTCCAGGGTCCCTGGCACCCTATATATTTCTTACAACAAATAGGCTGAGCAGTACCCGGCAGCACTGTTGTGAGGGGGACCCCAAGGCCCACCCAAAATGTAGAGCTTCTGCCAAAATCCCAGAAGGTTAGTAATTTTTCATTGAAAGTAATAAGTAGAACTTTCTGGTTTTTTCTCTCTTTTTTTGTATTTTTATTCATTTTAATGAGAAAAAAATAAAATAGCAATGAAATAGTTTCAAAACAGGTTAGTAGGACAATTACAATAATTAATACACCGCATATTTGTAGTAGTAATTCAGAGGACAAGATGCAGATATAATATCTTATTTAAACAATATAAGTATAAGGATTTCTTCTCAATGAACTAAGAGAAAGTAGCTGTAATCTAGCCTAACTTGTATATACATATATGTATTTTTTTCACAACAAAATGGTCCTTGATTTATATCCCCCTTTTTTGTTTTTGTTTTGTCAGAGATGGGTGTTCCATCAAGGGTAGAGAAGCTGTATTTGGAGAAATCTTCAAAGGACCTTTTCATACTTATGCCAGTCCAAAGATTGTAGGTACTTGAATTTAGCAAAATAACCCAATATAGTCCAATAGTCCAAAACAGTAGTAAGTTATCAGCACGACTGACAATTGGCAGAAGTTGTTGACTTGAACCTTTTACAGCTCAGCATATTAATATAGCTTTACTTTTTATACCTCGTGGTTACACTTTTTTGCTGGATGATTAAGACCAAGTTAAAGCAAGACCTAAGAAACCACAAAAAACCCCATAAATACACAGAAATTAAACAACACACTCCTCAGCAACCAATGGGTTACCAATGAAATTAAACAAGAAATGAAACAATATGTAAAATTCAATGAAAATGCAAGCACAACTTATCAGAATTTATGGATACAATGAAAGCAGTTCTTAGAGGGAAATTTATAGTGGTTAACTCACACATTTGGAAAATAGAACGGGAACAAATAAATACCCTAATGCTGTACCTCAAAAATCTAGAAAAAGAAGAGCAAACCAAACCCAAGGCCCAAAGAAGGGAGGAAATTGTAAAGATTAGAGCAGAAATTAAATGCAATCGAGACAAAGAAAACATTACAAAGAATTACAAATCAAAAAGCTAGTTTTAAAACAAAAGCTGGTTCTTTGAAAGATTAAATAGAATTTTTTTTTTTATGAGGAGGTCACACCCAGGTTTCCTTCTGGGAACACCTGTTGATGAGAACATTCTGCTTTTCTTCAGCCAATGCAGTCAGCCTAGGCAGTTACTGGGGAGAGGGTGCCCCACTTCTCAGCCGAGGGAACTAGTTCAGTACCTTTTATCACTTTTGCCCACAGGTGCTGGTTATTGTCCTGAGGGTCATACAGAAAAAGCCTTGCCTGATCTTCCTGCTTTAACACGCACCTTCGGATATCTCAAAAGCTCTTATGTGGGAACATCTCATACAGATGGACTGAGGGTTGCAGAAGGGGTATAACCCCAGCTAATACTAGATGCTATCTTACACTCTCTTATTTTTTTCTTTGTCTCCCTCAGGAGCCTCTTGAGGCTATGTGGCTTTGGTTTAGGGCAGAGTTCAGGCCCTTTGAGACACCCTAGCTAATCCTCTGAATACTGACCACTGACACCTCCCTATCTACCACTTTTTATCCATTCACTAAAGCAGAGGTGCAAAGGTTAAGAGGCTCTAGGGGGAAAATTAAGCAGTTCTTAGAGGGACTGCACACACAAGTGCATCTCCTCCCTTTCTCCCGACTCTGGGCATCCTTCTTCAAATGTCATGATAGGTTGCAAGGGATGGACCAGGCTTCTTTCATAATAGCATGCTAACGGCATCCATCCATTCCCTTCTTAGAACTTCTTCCCTTTTAGAAATGAGATTTATACTTAATGAGACTGTTAGCCCCTGCTGTGTGAAACATGAAATATATTGAAATGCTACCTTTCTGGAAATACTTTAAAATTATACTCAACTCTACTAATTACTCAGTTTATGATTACGTAAGCTCTTGGCTTCACTTTCTTCTATCTAATGATCCTGACAAGGCACAGAACTGTCACCTTCTTTCTGCTTCTTAGTAAAGATTTTGATAAGCAAAACCAGGGCTAAAATTCATTCAGGATTGTGTTTTATTTATACAGGAAGTGCCATGGAGACTTCAAGGCCTCAAGGTAGTGTTAGTTTGACAGTGTTACTTTCTGATTTAAAATGTGAATTTTAGGAAGTATTTGAGTGAAAGTCACAATTATATAGAAGAAAATGATTCAGAAATAAATGTTACCTAGAATAACAGCAATGATGGTGGTACAGAAATAATACACCACAGCCCGCAGACCAATTTTTCCAGATACATTGGAATCCAGGGCAGCAACGCCTGCAAGATTTGGGAGAAATCAAATTATTTATTTTTAAAACACAAATATCCAGGACTGGTAATTCAATATTCAAGGTGTAAAATAAAGATCTAAGAGCTGTTCTCTGCATCTATAAGGCTCATCTCACACTGTTTCTTTGAATGAAAAAGGCAAATTTGGCTTGAGAATTCCAAACACAGAATAGGATGGAAGGATGGACCAAGCCTAAAGGGGCAACAAATTTTCCAATGGCCCTTCCCTGTTTTTCTCTTGAAAGAAGTCATAAAACAGTCACAAGGAGTCCCCTTTTCCAAGTACTCTGGAAATCTCATTAAAATTTATACATTACTGTATCTCTATCTATCTATCTATCTATCTATCTATCTATCTATCTATCTATCTAGATATATACACACACACATATATATTCAATAAACCTCTTTTGGAATTTAGTAACAAAGGAAAATTTACTCTAAGATAGTTCTCTGGTCATATAAAAAGAACCATGAAGTCATACAAGTCATGATTGTTTTCTGCTGGGAAGCTCAACTGAAGAAATAATGTTTACATATGATTATGATAGTAATGGATATTCAGTACAATCCCCTGAATAAGAGACAGAGATATAAAGATCGAAACAAAAGTCACTTCATTTCATCAACCACAGTTAATATTCTGCTAAATTTTCTTCCAATATTTTTCTTGAGTTTTTTTGTGTACATAACTAATTTATTTTTTAGAGAAATATTTCTGAAATGAATACATAGCATGAGGTTAATAATCGATTTCACGTTGTAAATTTTTTTTTTTTTTGCAGCACTGCGGATTGAACACAGGACCCTGCGCTTGTCAGGCAGGTACTTATTCTACTGAGCTATCTTTCCAGCCTGTAAATAAATTATTTACAAATTTAAATGAATATAACAATAAAAATTGTCTAAAATAAAAATGAAGAAGAAAGAATTTACAGATCAGTCATATAATAGTTCACTCTGTGCCAAAAGCAAGAAATTTATATTCACATAATTAGAATTCTCAAAGTAGAAAGGGATAGGCAATAAATATTTAAAGACTTAAAATTTCTGAATTTAGTTGAAATTGTAGCACCACATTTCCAAGAAAAAATGAACCTTTTGCACAAGAAATATGAATAAAATCATACCAAGATACACAAAAATGAAACTGCCCAAAACTAATTGTAAAAAAAAAAAATCTGGGCCAGGGAGATGGCTCAGTAGAATAAATGCTTCCCTGGCAAGCACAAGGGAAGGGCCTGAGTTCAATCCCCAGTTTTGCCAAAAAAAAAAAAAAAAAAAAGGAAAAGAATCATTAAAGCTTATACATAAAAATATATTAGCTATGGAAGAACAAAATTAAATAGCATCTTATTTGACATTGTAAAAAAAAAAAAGTGGGTAAGAAATTAGACTAATTCAAAGCACTGAAAAAAATCTATCCCCATTGTATTTTATATTTAGCAAACATACCTTTGAAAACTAAAAGTAAAATATTTTCCAGTATACAAACTTGAAATATTCTACCAGATGTAGCATATAGAAAATAACAAGGGCCATAATCCAGAAGGCAAAAGAAGTTCCTGTATAGTCCTGGATAAAGAATAAAGAGCTCTCAAAATGGTAGTTATGCAGGACTATGTCAAATATAATTATGTTAGATGAGCTCTTTTAAAAGGTCATTGCAGATTCCTACAAAACAGTATCAATATTATGTCAGGTTATATACATTTTTTTTTTTTTTTGTGTGTGTGTGTGTGTGTAAAGGACAAGGAAGAAGTAATATAAAGTCAATGGAAAATGGAAATATACTTTTTAAAGTTTCTAATAGTAGGAGAAAATATCATACCATGCCTTATAAGTAGATTTTAAGTCAAAGATACAGTATAGCTCATAAAACAAAAATTAGAATTAAATATGCAGAAAATTAATTAAATATTAAAAATTAAATTAAATATTTCAAAATAATATCCTCAAATAAAAATTAAACTGTTTGTTCAATTAAGAGGCCAGAATGTTGCTTATCATATGTACAAATCTGTGATCAATTTGGAGTACTCAGATAGTATTTTTTTTTTTTTTTTGCGGAACCAGGAATTGAATTCAGGCCCCTGGGCTTGCCAAGGAAGCACTTATTCCACTGAGCCCCTCAGATAGTATTTGAATAGGTTACTATAAACAAAAATATCAATGAAGAAAAAGTTTTCAAAGAGAAGAAAAAGTTTTTGTGATAGTAAAGAATTACTAAGACTAAAACATAACATAAATACTGGAATGGCAAATATATGACCCACACCTCTACAGGAATAGGATATTGCATAAAGTTCTCTGTACCTTTCTGCAGTTGTTTCTTTACTTCCAACAGTGTCCATGACACTTACTATTGGCCAGGTATCATTTGGGGGACTGAGCTACTGCTATTTCCATAGACCTTGACAGAATCATGACCCATAGGGTGCAGGAGAAGTCCATTTGTAGAGTGTGCTGATGGAAATATTTTGCTGCTGTATACAAAAGAATAATTGAAAGACTGCTTTTGTATACCTCTTTTACTCCTGTGTTTAATTGTTTACCCTACTTGGTGGGTTCTTTCCATTCTCATTCATGGAGTTGTAGTCATTTTGATCCCTCTAGAATGTCTTTTAGTAGTCTGTGTGGGATTGGCTTTGTCATCATGAAATTCTTTAGTTGTTCTTTGTCATGGAAGTATTTCACTTCTCCATTATACTTGAGAGTTTTGCAGGATATATCAGTCTGGGTTGGAATTTGTTTTCTTGCAAGACTTGTAGTACTTTACTCCATGCTCTTCTTGACTTGGTTTGTGAAGAGAAATCTTCACATGGAGGTGAACCCATTATTCTGATGGATTTTCCTTTAAATGTGATCTGTTTCTTTTCTCTAGCAGCTTTTAGTATACTGTTCCTGTGCTGAATTTCTGGGATCTTGATTATTGTATGTCTGGGTGTGGTTTTAATTGGGTTGATGTTATTTGGAGTTCTATATGCTTTGGTTACCTGAATGTCAGCCAGATTGTTTCCTCATATTTGGGAAGTTTTCTGCTATTACTTCTGTTCATATTCTTTATATATCATTTGTATTGACTCCTTCTTTCACATTGATGCCTATTAGTCTTATGATGTTCATCTTCGCATCATCTTGCAGATGTTGAATTATTTTTTTCCTGCATCCTAGTTGTTTTTAAGAGATATTTTCTTACCTTTTGACTAGCTGCAATGGTATCTTCAAGGTCTGAAAGTCTATTTTCGCCAGGTGTGGTGGCACATGCCTGTAATCCCAGCACTTGGGAGGCTGAGGAAGAAGGATTGTTGTGAGTTCGAGACCAGCCTGAGCTACAAAGTGATCTTAAGGCCAGACTGAACTGCATAATGAGACCCTCTCTCAAAAAGACAAAAATAAATAAATAAATGAAAGTCCATTTTCATTTTCATTCAAAAAAGCTGGTTTTGCCATCTTGTGATTATGGTTTTAATTTCCTGTATAGAACTTTGAATCTGCTTCATGGTATTTCTTTCCTATATTGCTCATTCAAGGATTCCATCCTTTTTCTATTCTCCTGTTTTTTTGTCAGTGCCTTCTTTAGAAGCACTTAGTACTTCTTTCATTATAGTTGTCATTTCATTTTTTACTTCAGAAATTATTTCTGATTTGATTTCCTCTATACCTTTCTACAGTTGTTTCTTTACTTCTGACACTATTATTTCAGAGATTTCAGGTGTCTGCTTTCCAATTTCTTCTCTGCTAGTGTCTCTTGCATTTGTTTTGCTTCTTCTTTGTCATTTTGTATAGCACTGTCTTCTTACCTTTGGCATAGAGCTTTGGTAGACTTATTATCTTAGCACCAGGTCTGTATATACCAAGTTCAAACTCATCCAGGTGGGTGTTGCTTGGGTCTAGCAGCTGTGCTCCACTTCTTCCTGTGGCAGCCCATGGAACCTGCTGTGCCACTCTGGCAAGATGTTCTGCTCCTGGATCAGCTAGGTGGGTGTTGCCTCTAGCCTCTCTGTAGGGAGTTCTGCCACAGGGTTCCACACTGGACCTGTCTGATGGATGAAGTTCTTCTCACAAGCTGGGCCTGGGCTCTGGCTCGAATGAGGATCTGGAGGGCCTTGGGCGGTCCCACTCACATGCCAGGCCTGAGCTCTGGTTTGAATCACTAATTTAAAATTATAGTTTTACAATTATTCTCTTAATATTACATCATAAGCATTTTACCTTGGCTACATAATCTTTTGTCCTATGTCTACACCATAAAGTATTTAATCATTCATTTATTACTGGATCTTTAGGTTATCTCAGGACATAATTCTATAATAAATCATGGGAATTTCATTATCCATTCTGGCTAACACATTTCCTCCCTCTTTTCACAATTTTCAGATTATTCCTAGGTGAACCATTTTATTGAGTTTGGCTTGTATTGTAAGACATCTTAAGTTTTTTGTTAGAAAATGAAAAGATATAGGGGCCGGGGAGGTGGCTCAGTGGAATAAATGCTACCCTGGCAAGTGGAAGGGCCTGAGTTCAATCCCCAGCTCTGCCAAAAAAAAAACAAACAAAGAAAAGATATAAATTAATTTCTGAGGGTACAGGTAATATAAGAGATTTATAGCCACACTGTTTGATATAATTTCACCATGTTTGGTTATTAAAAAAACCCTGAATATTGCCTAAACTATAGAAGGTTGTGTAGAGTACCAAAGGCCACTGTATTAGAGGTGGAAGGTAGATAGCTCTTCCTGCTCGAAAGCCTTGTCCCTGTTATAGATGCTTATACACTGGGGGCCAGATGATGCTTTCAAACTGGACTTCTGAGAAACGAGGAGCAAACTGAGACACAACCAAAGTACCTTTCCCCCGCAAGCTGTTATCTGCACTCTAACCTGCCTGATTCCCCAAATGAAGATCACATTTTGAGTCTAATGATCACCATAAAAATGATTTTGTACTCTGAACGCATTTGAGTCATCCCATAACTATTTGCAAAATCTAAAGCCTACAGTAGCAGGAAAAAGGAAGAGGCTATCACAAAGCCAGCCCAAGGGAAGTGTGGTAAACCTGCAAGGCTATCAGGATGCATAGGTAGTTTCTGTGTTGATTTCTCAACTATGGAGGCCCATCTATTTTCAAAGGGATTATGGAATTATGGTTCTCACATTTAATGACACAGATTTAATGTACAGGAAAAATCTGCAAGGAAGCTGTTGCCGTTATGAAAACAGGACAAGCCACTTTATCGCTCTAAATACACCATTTCTCAAACAGGTAATTGCTTGGCTGAAAGTTAATATTCTGAGAGAAGGACTCTTTGGACTCATGCAGCCATGCTGGGATGTAGTTAAGGGCCCATTCACCAACCCTGGGACAGGATTTTGCTATTGCCAAGGGAGGGGCACAATCCTAGAATAACCTTGATGAGGCAGTCTGCGTTTGCCTCCACTGTGAAAAATGGAATTTGGTCATGAAGAAGCCTTCTTTTCTTAATATGAAATAACCAAATATAACAATTATGCAAAGAACAAGGATAATAACAACAAAGGTACCCAAGAGGGACTCATGGCCACAATTTAGAAATAAACGAAAAATCTCACTTTTAGTTAAGGTCTCTTTAAAAAAGAACAAAGATGATGCCACCATGTAAATACTCTAAGTATATTTATGTTTATAAAATATGCTTATTTCATTTTAGAGCTCAGTCTGTTATTTTAAGCAATTAAAATATTTTGTTTTTTACAAAAATAATGAACGATAGGGTACAGAGGAACAGGAATCCTGTGTAACCCGCATAAGTACCCACTCCTGGGCCTCATACAGAATGCATTTTCAAAATCACTGTCCTTTGGGAGATGTTCAATTGAGGTAGCTTCCAGCTCTGAAGTGCTAACATGTAATGGACTCACAGGGTAACTACAGAATTGTTTTCGGGTATGAGTTTGGTTCCCTCTGAGGACTTTCTTCCAGCAGTGCAACAAATTAAATCTATGTGGGTAACTGCTTCCCGCATATGTTAATATGTCTTAATTTGTCTTAATGATTTGGCCATGGGTTGCTGCCTCTGCTTGTACTTAAGACTCAGCTGGCTAGAAAAGCTTCATAATAATGCAATTTCTTGGTGGGAATATATTAAACAAATGCCTCCTGAGTAACTGGCCAGCTCCTCCCTCAAGCAACTGTCTTGTAAGCACCTGCTGGAGGAACTCGATTTCCCGCTCTGTCACTTCTCCAGTTTTCCTGGATGCATCAGAAATGTACTCAAATCAACAATCACACTTGTCTCACACTACAGTTTCCTCTCGACCTCTCTAGTCATCCAGCTCTGGGATGATTTGTAAGGCATTGGAGGGAGAAGGGCAGTGACCACTGTAGAGGGGGTAACACAGGAAACACAGCTGACTATTAAAAGCCCTGCATCATTGGAACATTAGAGAACTTGGCGACTGTAAAGTAAGTATCTATATGGATGGGCTACACACCCTACCTGTGGCTGCTGCTGCTGGTGGTGGTTGCAATAGACACTCTTGAGCAATAATCACATGTTAGCCATGTTAATCTCGTTTAATTCCCATGTTAGCCCTGTGAGGTAGGCATTGTGTTTTATAGAGAAGAAAGAAAGCTGTAGACCAGAAAGGCTACATAATTTACCATAAAGCTGGGAGTAGGAGTGTTTGAGCCAGGATCCCAACACAGCTTGGACCCCACCCATCCTGTTCTTTACCACTCTGCCACATCAACATTTTCTATGTGTTACCGAGTCCCAGGTTGGTGCTGCCCAACAGAACTGCCTGAGATGCAGCCACATCTCGTCAATTGAAAGAGCCACAGGCTACATAAGGCGAGTGAGCGCTAAAGAGGTGGCCAGTAGGGCTGAAGGACTACATTTGTTTAATTTTAATTAATCTCCATTTAAATAGGTATATGTAGCTAATGGCTATCCCATTAGATAGCACAGTCTCCAGACCTTACCAAAACATTTAGAATTTAATGCGAAACAGACAAACTCAACCTGAACTCCACTCTGAAATTCAGCGTGACCTCTTTACTGTGATAGCAGTGGAGCAAAGTAGAGAAGGATGTCTCCTGGCACATGGTCCCAGATTGCACCAGGGCCGGAGGCATATTCTTCTCTGGATTCCCAACACATTAAATAAAATGCTTTACAAATATTTGTGCTCTGCACCTCCCATATGACAGGAAGAGCTGTACTTTTTATAGGTTTTCCTTCCCTTAATGACCAAACCCATTTTAAAGGTTCATTTGCGTATCAGAAATGTGGACCTCAGCAGGTAGTCTCCCTAAAAGAACCATTTAAACGGAGTGGTTTTGTTAGAGTCCCAGAGCAGCCAACCAAGCACTGATCATCCATAAAAGTCTTGCATGGCAGGCAGTTTTAGCACCTTGGTGCCCCTCAACTTGTTTTTTATTGTTGTGTATCCCCTCCCCTAGAGACTTTTTCTAATTACTACCTTCACAAAATTTTAATACCACAAACTGTTTATGTACTAAATAAATATATGTGCTTTACATAATGAGTAAAACCCTCTCCTTCCCCACAAGCTTTTGCTGCCTTGAGGGTGACACTGTCACTGCGAGGAACTCAGCGTCCATGGTGTACCCTGAAAACCCCAAAGACAGCATCTCTTCATCACATACTGAGCAGAAGTAGGCAACACGCCCACCTTAGCCTCACTGGGTAAAATATCACCATCCTTTATCTTGTGTTAGTATCCACATGGCTTTCCTGGTCTGTGGCCTGATGTCTGGCAAAGCCTAAGAGGCCACTTCTCTTTACAACTCACTCTCCCAACTCATTTCTCCTGGAAGCTGATCCTGTCCTATGTGAGCTACAATCCTATGAGAAGGAACAAATGATACAACAGGATTCATGCAAAAATCAACAGAAGTGTTGAAAGCTTTTACAGCAATTGAGCAGTAATCCCATATAATCACAAAAAGGGTTAGGATGGTATTTTTCACTTTTTAAAATAATTGTCCCACTAATTCATTTTTATTTGTAGGTAATAATAGTTATTGATCTGTGAGATTTTGGAAATTTTTAAAACTGAAGTCGCCTATCCAGTTGAAAAGCTAGCCCTGTGATACTCTGTGCCGAGCGCATTCAGAACAGACTGAGGTGTCACCAGAAGAAGGGGATTAGGAGCGACTTGATGGAGTAGGTGATCCTACTAGGTATTGAGCAGAGTAGGAATTGGGCAGAAAAAAATGCACAGAATTCTAGCTACAGTAGGGTCAGCAGCACCCTTTAATCAGGCAGTTTTGAGGCTGATGTCTGCCCTTGAAACAGAGATCAGATCCAAGCTTGTCTTGGGTAGGAGTATCCTACGGCTCTTATTTTAGGGAAAAAGTATTAACTTTCTACAGCTCAGGAGAAGGCTCTGACAGCTCAGCTGTTGGCTCCTGGCCAAAGCAGTAGTCATCTGAACTTTTTACAAAAGCACTACAAAGGAAGCAATGCTGGTGTTAAACAATAGCATTTTTATAAATAAACATCTGAGGGTAAAAGATCCCTCAGAAAGCTCTCTGATGAAGCTACCAACCCCTGGAGAACACAGTCTTCATAACAATCTCTCTCCACCTTGTGGTTAAGATGTCACAAAACAAACTCTGTGGGCTGGCCAAACAGCTCTGCAGATTAAAGCATCTACAAGCAGGGGCTCAGGGTTCAATCCGCGGGCCTACATACTGGCCCCACCCCTGAGGCATACTGAAATGGCAACTGAGACTGGGCATGGTGGCCCGCCTGTAATCCTAGGTCTTGGGAGGCTGTAAACAGGCGGATCACTATGTGTCCAATCTAGTAGTGAGACCCTATAGACCTTGTAGACCCTCCCCCTAATAACAAAAAAAAGAAAACTCTGTTAGGGTAATTTTTTCAGTCTGGTATTTGATTATTCTCAATTCTGGGCCTTGGTGATACATAAGTAAAACCCCATGTGGGTGATTCCTGTTTCCAGCAGAGGCATCAGCTCCAGTGGGACAGACTGGACTCAAGCTGCAGCCTCTACCCCTAGTCTGTTTCCTCAGCTACACAATGGAGGTTTTATTTTTTATTTATTTATTTATTTATTTTATTTATTTATTTTTTTTTTTTTTGCGGAATCGGGAATTGAACTCAGGCCCTTGTGCTTGCCAGGGAAGCGCTTATTCCACTGAGTCATCTCCCCGGCCCACAATGGAGGTTTTAAATTTCTGTTCCTCTGTAAGGGATCAGTGTGGGAAAAGTAGTCAATTGCAACAACTTCTTCGTTTTTTTTTTTTTTTGTTTGTTGTTGTTGTTTTGGTTTTTGTATTTTAGGGAAGGGTCTACAGCGTGTTCAGGGTCTCACTACTAGATCGGACTCATAGTGATCCGCCTGTTTATAGTCTTTCAAGAGCTGGTACTACAGGTGCGTGCCACCACGCCCCATCTCAATTGCCGTCTCAGTGCGCCCCTGGGGGTGGGGCCAGCACTGTAGGCCTGAGGATCACCCTTCCCCTGCCCCTGCCCCTGCCCCTGTGCCTGCTTGCTGGTGCTTTAATCCACTGAGCTATTTATCCGGCCCTTGCAACTTGTTATCAGGATTAGAAATGGTATCTCTAGCATCCTAGTACAAGGTCTAGATGTAATCTGTACTCAGGAACTGGCACTCATTATTATGGACTAAATAATCAATAAGATGTGCCAATGAGCAATGGAAGGCACCCAAGCCTAACCACACTCATTCCTGCACTTCTCATCCAAGAGATCTTTTAAAAATGTTAATCAAATAATTGTGTGCTCTAGCAGTTTTCCATTGATACTAAGAATAAAATAGAAAATCTATTTTAATGATAAGTGAAACCCTGGAAGAGGACCACACACCTGCCTCGCCAGCCCTGACATAGGCCACTTGCCATCTCCTTAAGCTCCTTCTCCCCATGGGGTCACACAGGCTCCTCCCTCCACAAAGAGTTTTGCTTTCTTCTGCTCTTTGTTTAGCTTTTAAATTTTTCCCAGAGATCATTCCCTGAGCACCAAGACTGATTTCCTGGCTTGGTGTCTGTATCATACTTCACATAAAAAAAAAAAAAATCACTAGGGTCATCATTTAGTATTTCTTTCTCACTAGACTATAATTTCCTTGCACGCAGGAGAGCTGGACTTCTGTTTATCCACCTTTTTATGTTCCCAGTACCCAGAAAATGGGAACACCTCGGTAGACATTTTGCTTGAATGAATAACAGGGTTATTTATGTATGGTTACCTGCCCCACATTCTCTTTCAGGTTCTATCCCTTGGGCTGAAGGATGTTCTGGAATGCAATTCATTAGTTCCAGGTGTTGCCCTTATAATCTGTATAATCTTGGAAGAGTAGCTTAATCTTTCTCCAACCTGCTTCCTTATTGCTGAAGATAGAGATAAGGACCCATCTACTACATACTTTCATAGAGTTGCTAGGAGGATCAATAAACAAGTTCACATGTTGTAAACTGTGAAACAGTTCTCTTATTCCCCAGGGAAAACAAAGCTAGGATATGATCTCACTTTGCTAATCTAGGGCACAAGGAAATCTCAGCAGCCTGAATTAATATTCCTGGCATATTAAAAGGGAAGTGGAAAGGCAGAGGGGCAGTATGCAAAAATATATTTCTGAGTACAGATTACCTATAACATCTATGTATACAGAGAACACCCTAAGGTATGTTACATCGTCACTCTAAGCCAGTCTGTGAAGTTAAAATAAACCAGTGCTCAGGTAGAATCAGTGCAGCCTCTGTCAGCTGTTCCGCTTTTGATGTACAAAACATGTGTTAAGAAGCAGTGGCTGGTCTCTTGATTCTTCAGCAACCAACAGTTCAACAGGGAACTTTTAACATTTTTTTTTTTTAATACTGTGGAGGATGGCAGTATTTGCAGTCAGAACCAATGGGCAGAAGAGCCCATTTGCTTTTGAGGAGGCTTACTGTTCAACAAAAACATCAAAGTCATACCAGAGGATGAGGAATTTAATTCGTCTTTTCCAAAAGCCATGTGAGTGTTTCGACATTAATAGCTAATTTTGGCTCAATGAGACATTCTGGTTTTCTGCCACAATCTAATCATTTTTGCATTTTTTGCTTCACCTTAGTCTAAAAAATTGTAGTGAAGGCTTCCAGGTAGAAACTTCTTGGTGCTGATGAACTAACTTGTTGGCCCAGTATCTTTTTAAACTGTTTAAATTTCCCAAATGAAAGCATTTAGTGCTCTCACATGTGTATGGCTGAATCCTAACAGTGACCCTTGTAGCCTCTGGTGCCAATTCAGGGACTTTCTAGAAACCTGTTACAGTAGGAAGATGAATAAAATGCACTCCAGGTGAGTTACGATGCCATACTATTTGTGTTCCCACTTCAGTGCTAGGAACACGGTTACCCATGTTTCACAGTGGCTCCTCTGTCTGTGCCCTTCGCTGCTAGTTCTCCGGGTAGCGAAGGTGCCAGGTGCCATCTGCCTCTATGGCAGAAGCCAGGTAATTTAAGCTTATGCAGGGTATCTTGCTTCCCTGTGCTTACAAGTCCAGAACCTGGAGCGAGACATGCAAAGCTAATGAAGCTACATGTGCCCCCTTCCATGTCTTCTCCTCTCCAAGGCTCTGTTATTCCAGTTGAAGTCTCACTGTTCTCCCAACAGGTCATGCCTTCTGATATGCTTTTCCCTTTTGAAGACTCTGCTTTTGTTCTCTATTTCTCTTGATTTCTATCCTTCCTTCAAAATCCTTTCTCTCTGTTTCCTCCACTATCTTACTTACCATATAGCACTGTAACATACTCTATTGTTTTTGCTTGGATAGGACTTAACTTTATGTAATTTGTGCCTAACGTAAATACTAGCTCACCAAAGATGGAATAAATGAATGAATGAACAGAAGGTTTCCCAGGTCCAGGCATTCAGTACATTAGAGTATCGTTAAAATTCCTGTATGGCTTATGGCTTCTCACTGCTTGCTTGCTTTCTGTCTCTCTCTCCTCCTTCCCCCCCTCTCTTTCTGGAATTGGGGATTAAACTCAGGCCCCTATGGTTGCCAGGCAAGCACTTATTTCACTGAGCCATCTTCCTGGCCCCTGCTTTTTTTTAATCTTTCTATTTATTTATTTGGTACAGGGTCTTGCTATACATCTAAGACTCAGTGATCCTCCTGTCTTAGCCATGCCAATGTTAGGATTACAGGTATGGGCCACCATGCCCAGTTACAGTGATCAGGCATGGGAGTCCTGGCCAAGGTAAGGTTGTGGTCAAAACCTTCCTACGGACCAGGGCGCAGGGCCTAGGGCCTGGGACTGGCATGGCATGTGGTGCCGAGAATCGAACCCCAGGCACTTAGATTCCTGAGCTATCTTCCCAACCCCTCTCCTTCATTTTTTTAAGAAGCCAAATTGGGTTATCTTAAATTGGAGCTGTGAACAAGTCTGGTTCTAGTATAGGCAGAAGAAGGCTCATTTGTGGATGATTTTCTGGGTTTCATTTGCCTCAGGGACAGACTAAAGTAGGACATATTCATCTTCTGACCTTTTTCATTTAATTACAATGAAAGTGGCATGTTCTTTATGGGCACTCTACGTTTGCATTATGCATTCCTTTTATCTTGGGGGGAAGGCATTAAATAAGTCAAATAAATATAAAAAGTTCTCTTGCTTCATTAGCTGTATTCTTACTCAACACAAATTTCTTGATGACCTTAAGGACATGCTCAATTCGTGCCAGCAGAAGTGCTTAGGTTACCTTATTTTCCTAGTTCCCAAGCAAGGCTGGGGATAGGGAAAAGTGAGGCTAGAGGAGGCTGGAAGAACCCGTTGTTCTAGAAGTTGCTAATATGTCAAGAAGTTTATTCTTAGACTTTGTGGTTTTTAGACCACAAAGATTGTTACCTTGGCCAGCGTGAAGACTTAAGTTTACAAACCACTTTGAAATGGCAATTTTTACAAAAAATGAACTGTATTAATAGAAAAAAAACCATAGTTTCAAGAAAAGCATGCATGCTTTCCCCCATACGTGAACTTGATATTAAAGGTCTTAGCCATCCGTATTTATGACCAGTGGCTTATAATTAGCAGTAAGTAGTACAAAGAAGAGACACGACATCTTTAGATGTTACATCTTCTTGTCAATAGGGGACTCCCATGCCTGGATCTCAGAAAACCTTGGGGCTATGGCCAGGTGAGTGGCAGCCCCTCACTCTCTTATATTTGATTTTCTATTGTCATGCGGTTGGGGTTAAAGAGTGTCTGTTGAATAAAGCCTTGGAGCTCTGTCTCGGGAAGCACATAGCCTGGTTCTTTCCACTGGCTGATATGGGATTGTTTCCAGGTACACAGCTGTCTATGAGTAAATGAATTCATAGCCTTAAAACATTGCCTTCCCCAAACCAAACGATCCAAGTGTGTATCTTCTGCAAGACTGAATTTAAAATGAGGATCTTCAAATTCTTTGGCTCACTTAGTATGTACTACGTCATTGCTCTCTTCTCCAGCATCTCTCCAGGGCATTAATACTCATTGCTTGGTGCTTTTGTTTTACCACATGGACTCTGTATCAGCTAGATTGTTTCTTTCTTTTTTTTTTTTTTTAAATTCCTTTATTTATTACAGTGTCTTGCTACACATCACGGATTCTTTGTTTGCGGGGGGTGGGGGGTGAGCTCAGCCCGCCCTGCAGGGAGGGGCTGGCATGGCATGTGGTGCTGGGGCTCAAACCGCGGTCCCTGAGAGGTGCTCTAGACCGCTGAGCTATCTTGCCAGCCCTAGATTATTTCTTGAGAGTCAGGATCTAGGCTTATCTGTCATCTACAGCAGGGGTCAGCTGCCTCCCCCGCCTCTTGTTTATGTAAATACATGTTTTGTGGGTACACAGCCATCCCCAATCACTTATATTCTGCCCCTCTCTGCTTTCCTGTGGCAACCAGGGTTGTAGAGCTGGACAGAAACACAATGCCCATGAAGTCTAAAATAATTACTATCTGGCCCTTTATTGGGAAACCTTGCTGATCCTGCTTGAATGATAACCAAGTTTGTTATATAATAAATCCTGTTTAGATATAAGCTTTTATAAGGCTTAAAATCTTTTCTATAATAAAACTGAGGTCAGGCCTTACAATTTTTGAAATTTTAATATATAAAGTGTACTAACAATCATTTAAAAGTTTGGAGGCATTCTTGATTTTTAAATCTTCCTAGGATAGAGTCTGAAATTTATCTTTGGAAAAGCTCCACACACATGTAAATCTAGTCATCAACAAGTGGTGTTCTTATGGGGGCTATCCAAGGCATCCATAAATGGAATGCAGATTTTTCCATTGATGTCTACTGTTTGGTGAAATGACATCCAGGAAGCAGAATCAGTTCTAGGATTCTCATGCAAGTGGCCTGAGAGGAGTAGGGAAAGGATGGAGTGTTCTGGGCTTGGTATAAACTGAGCCTAAAAGTAGGGCTGCCTCTTGAGAGCTTGTTTGGAGGTCCTAGCAGGGGAGTGCAGCTACTTATAGCCCTTGACTGAGGAACGGTCCTCCTGTGTCAGGGATGGTTGTCCTCTTTGACCAAGTGTGCAGCTTCTGGAGGGATGCTCATAGATCTTTGAGGGAGGAGGGGGACACCTGCCTAGCCAGCCAGATCAGCCAAATCAATCCTGGCAATCAGTGGGATGACAGATGTCACAGCCAGATCTCCCTCACATCCAGGGCTGCTTCTTGAGTCGATGTGTGCACCATGGTATGGGTAGGCATCTATGGAATTTTTTTTCTCATATTTAGTGTATTCTCTGTCCACCTACATGACACTGCTTCTAGTGGTAATTTTAAGTAACAAAAATATAGGAAAAATTGAAATAGAACAAATTATTTCCTAAAAGATTAGTGTCCTTATCACCCTGATTATGTAT
This sequence comes from Ctenomys sociabilis, assembly GCA_004027165.1. Classification (NCBI taxonomy): domain Eukaryota; kingdom Metazoa; phylum Chordata; class Mammalia; order Rodentia; family Ctenomyidae; genus Ctenomys; species Ctenomys sociabilis. Next base: position 72,690 of record PVKA01002718.1, on the reverse strand, counting down.
GTACAAAAATATCAAAGATAATTTAGTGGCTGTAGAAAGCTATTTCCCTAAAAATAGGTATCTCTGCAGACCAATTTAAGGAGAAAAAGTTCTCAAATGAAAATGCATTCATCCACCTGTGGGAAATTGAGAGCACAGATATCACAGGGACGGTTGGAGTGACCTTTCCCTCGACAGAAGGAAACATACACAGGAACTAAAACAGACTTGGCCCAGTCTGACCTAGGCAAGCTGAGATTCTACAGGGTGGATAGATATGCAATAGCCTAGCAGGGACCAGGGTGCCAGTTAAATCCCCTGATGGAGCCCACAAGGCAAGACCATCTATCTGCCTATGACAGCCAGGGAGACTTTCTCTGAAATGGACATTCCACAAGAGAAGGTATCACAGGAAGAGGTCACACCTGGGTCAGTGTGGCTAGAGCCCTGATCCTTCTTAGAACTTGGTGCAGCTGTGAATGGCATAGCCTCACGTGGAGGCATAAGCTGTCTCAGCCTCTTGGAGGCAAACCAGCAGCTAAGAAGAGGGGGAGCCCTTTTAAGTATCTGTAGTGGTTGTCTTGTTCCTGGCCTGGTCATGGAAGGCTCCAGGGACCAGAATTAGGATATTAACAATGGGCCTAAATTCCAATTCACTGACTGGGGAGACCTGGACTAGGACTTTTCCAGCCCACAGACCATTTCCGCACATAAGTACAGATGACAAACCTAAGAGGTCACAGGCCCCGGAGGTGCCAGTCCTCAGCACAGCAGGAAAGTATTCCTCCTTCGGGATCTAAGTCATGGAAAGGTCTCCTTCCGCTAGCTCCTGCACTCCCCTTTCTGAAAATGCCTTGAGACTGGGTCCGCCATGCGTGCGCTCTTTCAGAGCAAATTTGTAACATTAGGCCATTTTCATTATGCCATACGTAATTCCATGTGCCTTAAAATAAGCACTTTTTCTAACATAACTATTTGCCATTCCAGTCTATATTCAAACGTCCCTGATTAGTGTGTGTGTGTGTGTGTGTGTGTGTGTGTGTGTACTGCAGGCTGATACCAGTGTGTATCTACACATACTCGGCAAGTGCTCTGCCATTGAGATACATCCCCAACCCTTCCTGTCCTGTCCTCTCCCGTCCCCCCTGTTCCATCTTCTCTCCTTTTCTGCTCTTCCGTCTCCCCTCCCCTCCCCTCTTTTCTGCTCTTCTCTTTTTCTGACACAGGGTCTCATTAAGTTGTCCATGCTGGCCTTGAGCTGGTAGTCCTCCTGCCTCAGTCTCAAAGTAGCTAGGGTTACACATGCACCCTACCACGTATGCTTAACATGCATTTATTAACCTCACCTTCACATAAACAGGAACTCTTCCTATTTTTAAAAATAGCGATAAAGCAAGCTCTTAAGTTAGGAGGCTTTGATGGTAGATTTGTTTTTTTACCTGTTAATTTTGTACCAGCTGAGTAGGAGTATGGATTATTACTTTTGAATCTCAGTTTTGACTTGGTCTCTAATTTACATGCACCTGGGGGACTCATTTACCACCCTCTACCCCCCACACACATCCTTTGACCTAATAAAGTATCAATTAGGCTATTGACCTGCTAGATTTATGAAAGCACTTGCAATGTGAAAACTGCCCTTCCTACATATTTTCCATGGCCATCTTGTGCAGGGCTTGGCAAAGGCCCCACATTCCAGGGTAAAGGTGGCCCTGAGCTGAGAGGGCCAAGGAGCAGAGCCAGGAGGAGGGCAGGAGAGTCTGAGGAACACAGGGAGGGGTCTATCCCACATTCTGCTCTATTTCCTAAATGAAAGAAAGAAGAACAAACAAAAAAAGGGACAAAGATGCAACCAAAAATAACATGTATTTACTTTGAACATATAAAGAAAGTGCAGTGAATCATGTTTTCTTATGTTCAGAATGAGCCCTTGGTTAACCTTTTGTTTTCCATCTAACTTTTAAAATGTACGGAAATTTGAATAAAGTCTGGATTTACAAAATATCCTGTTGTGTAATCTATTTTACTCTTCCCCTGTATGTCACATTAGAAGATTTCTACATGTCATTATGTATCCAAACAAAGATTTTAATAAGTCCCACAGCACAATTTATGGGTATGCCACCCATTTAGATTACTCATGATTTATTATCACTATTAAAATGCTACTATGAAAATACTTATACCCAAATCTTTACATGTCTCTTTCAGTATTTATGTATGATCAGTATGAAGTACAAATACCAGGTGGAAATATCAGAACATTTTCCAAACTGCCTTCCATATAGTCTGTTCCAATTCATACGGTAACTGAAAATGTACAAATGCACCCTTTCCCTCATCCTTGCCAACACTAGCACTGTTAACTTGACAGTTTTAGATGCAAATATAGCATCACTGTGCCCCCTCTGCCTTTTGTTCATGTCTCTAGAATCCAAGAGAACTGGTAATGGCTTTGTTTTCTCTAGATGCTAACTAGCTGCTGTGATTTGGGGAAGGAAAGGCAGACTCCTGGACCTGGACAGCTGGGAAAAACAGCTGGGCTATGCCAGTGGAAAGCTCAGAGTTGTAAATTATTTCCCTAGATTATCTGGAAGGCTGAGTTACACACAAAACACCTAGACTGTAAATAACTCACTAGTCACTGTCTGCCAAGAATGGTGCATATTTTCAAAAGTGTAATATAAACTAGTATTTTCACATACATATTTTTTTTTACCTTTTATTCTAAAACTTGGCTTCATACCTGAGTTTTGGGTTTGCTGCCTAATTTGGACCATTTTCTGTACTTTTCCCCATAGACACAAGAATGGTGTCACTCATCGGGGGACTTGTAAGCATTGTACAGTTGCATGCAAAATATTTGGTTTGCGTACAGTTGTGATTATTTCAGGGGGGAGAGAATTTAAAGCTTTCATCTTGTTCTAAGGGAGTCCAAGAAAAAATTAAGGATCTCTGATATGAAAGAAAAATTCAGGCACTACAACAACTTCAATGTGTCCTGAGGCCAAGAGAGGGAGTGTGTAGAGCTGAAGCTTCCTCTTCCAGCTGAAGAGAGCCGCTGTCTCTCGGCTGTAGATCCCTTGAGTAAGCGTGTGGGAACAAGGGCCCAGCGCCCCTAGATCTTTATGTTTTTCAGAGAAATCTAGAAATCTGCCAAATTTTAAGTGCTTGTGACAATTTAAAGCTAAACTAATAAACATTATATGGTACAAACAATGAGTTTAATGCTTTGTCCCTCAGCTGCTAGGCTTCAGAGAAGCCCGGTTTTTCAAAATTTGGCTGAACACAAAAACAATTAAGTGTTCTCTTTAGGTTTCTATGAGCCAGGAACACTAAGACTATTTAAAAATAATGTCTCCGGACTGGAGGTATAGTTTAGTGCCAGAGCACTTGTCTAGCATGCACAAGGCCCTGGGTTTAATTTTTTCAGCACTACCAAAAACAGCAGCAGCAGCAGCAGCAGTAACAACAACAGAGGGTTGGCCAAATAGGTCAGTGGATTAAAGTATCAGCAAGCAGGTGCAGGGTCTGGGGGTTCAATTCCCAGACCTGCTATGCCAGCCCCGCCCCCAGGGCCCACTGAGATGGCAATTGAGACTGGGCACGGTGGTGCCTGCAGCTGTAATCCCAGCTCTTGAGAGGCTGTAAACAGGCAGATCAAAAACAAAAACAACAACAGGATTTCAATAGGACTCTGGTCTGACTGGGGTCTGGCACTTGGGAAGGTCAGTGGCCAAATATGACAGCTCTTTATATGACAATTACTGAATGCAACAGATCTGGACACCCAGCCAATGTCTAGGACTTGATAAAGACCAGGCCTTTTCAGGAACAGCGGAGCAAAGCATTCTAGAGGATGGCACATCAGCACTCATAACTGCATGGTGATGTGAAACTCTGCCAAGCGGGCACCGTGAGGACCAATGGCATGCCACGTCTTACCAGTTGCCAGAGGTAAGCCACGCACCAGAAACAAGGGAGGCGCACAGCAGCGTAACATACCCAGACAGGTGACATTTTTGCAAACCACATTAATCTCTATCCACATGAGAACTTGCTCCTTAACTATAAGAGACAAATCATTTTCAAGTTTGGCTGTGTCACGAGCTCATATTTAACAGTGCTGGCCATTTAAAATATGGTTCAAATACCTAATTAAACCTTTCCCACAGCTTTTGGCCCCTGGCCCTGTGGCAAATTTGTAAGACAGGGATGCAGCGAGTCTGAAGGCCTGTGGGGGAATAGAAGTGGGTGAGAACCAGAGGCCAAGGGAGCCCGAAGGCAGCTGCCGAACTCTGAGTGGGAAGGACAGCCAGGATCAGGAAGTAAATGGAAAACTGCTGAAAGCATGATCAAAACTGACAACTATGGCTTTTCCTGAGGACTCTTGATGACATTTCAGTGACCAAATGGGCCTTTTCTCCCTTCTGTGTCCTAGATAGAGATCTATTTTTAATGTGTTTGAAAATGGTACTTCCCTCACAAGACATCATATATTGCACAAATGAAGACGTGAACTATGGTAGATGGTGCTAGAACAAAAAGCAGGACGATGATGCAATATTGCTTCAATAATGAAATCTTTCCTTCCAAGCATACACATTCTGAGTAGTGGAGATGGCTCAGTAGAATAAGTGCTTGCCTGGCAAGTGCAAGGTCCTGAGTTCAATCCCCAGTACAGCCAAAATAAAGCAGGGCTTTGCCAGTTAGTTCAGTTGTTTAAAACACCTTTTGGGCAAATTCAGTCAGGTGTATAATATGGTGGCTAGATTCTTAGCTCCAGAAGCTGCACCAGACCTGCCCTTAAGGCACCCAGAAGTCACCAGAAAAAAACAAAACTCCCCAAGAGGTGTGTGTGTGTGGCTGATATAGCTAATGCATTTCATTTTTTTCCATATTAGAAAAGAATAATAATCATTCTTCTGGACTCTATAATAATATAGAGAATATCAAGATACCTGTAATCATGCTGGATACAATTAATGGCAAAATGATGAGCTTCAGCATCCTCATTAGAATTTCTCCGGGAAAAGCAAAGTAAAATTTGTCTAGATTTGAGAGCTGGCTGTGTTCTCGAACCAAGACTCCTATGACAATGCCTACAGAGAACAAGGAAAACATTGGTTAGGCTTTCTTTATATATTTTGCTGCAAAACATAAAAAAATCTGTGCATATTAATGGCAAGAAAAACAGTTTCGGTCACCTCCCATCAGTCTAAAAAGTTTAGACTTCACCAGCACAATTATAAAGGTTATACATGAATCAGTGCATCTTTTTTTAAAAAAGTATTCTTCACAGGAAAGCTTTTTATCATTTCTTCCCGATAATGTATTTATTGCAATGAAAAAAAAATGGTGGAAAATATTCATTCTGTTAGTCAATTGACTATCAGTACATTATTGAGCAACTAGGTTCTCAAATGCTTTGTATTCCTTCCAGCTGTTTCTAGGTAAAAAGGCTCGAATGTACCTGATCAAGAGGCTTTTTATGAAGTTTCTGATCTTGTGTTCCTTGTACACAGTAGCTTATAATTACATAATTACAAGTGTGTGTTCACTCTTAAGAAATGTTATATCTTCTCTGAAATCTTGCTTAACAAGATCACTGTATGAACTTCTGCAGTAGTGTGGAAAACACAATTTAATGATGACTCTCATAACTAAAACTCATAAAGAATTAATAGTTCCTTTTTATCCCATTCCAGATAGTTCCAATAACATCCAGCTATGTCCCTTCCCTTCCCCACTGCACATATACTCAAAACAAACAAACAAACAAACAAGCAAACGAGAAGGGATTGAGATGATTCACTCCTCTTTTTTCCCTGACCAGTCCCTGATGAGCGACACGCTAACCAGAAGTAAAATGGTGAAATGGCAGGAAGGTTCAAGGAGGACATTACTGGATCTGCAAATTCACAAATAATTTGTGAAAATTCAGAATTGCTTGGAAGCACTTAAATATTATAGGGCAATGAAAGGAGATGTGAATTGCAATCAATAGTAGAATAGTCATCTAAATTCAGGTTTCTCTCCTTTGCTCACTAGTAGAACAAATAGATGGACCTCGCTTAACATATGTTAGGGGGTCGGGGAGATGGCTCAGCGGAATAAGTGCTTCCTTGGCAAGCACAAGGACCTGAGTTCAATCCCCGGTTCCACCAAAACAAACAAACAAACAAACATATATTATGTAACAAAATTATCTCCAGCTTAACTTTATTTTCCTTCATAGTATACTTTGATTTTGATCACTTTATTTTGTATCTATATTACTGAATGCCTCCTGGTCATAGACACTTTCCAAACCTAGTACAAACAAAACACTCTATTACCAATCCAATTTAGTTTATTTACTAAAACCTAGTATTTGAGACACACAAATGGTTAAGATTCCAAGGATTCAAGATATTTTAAATGAATTTAGAAGGCACAATGCATTCATTTTCTACCTCATTATTTACCTATTTTTGGCTATGTTATGCCATAGGAATACCTACAATCCTCCAGGCTTTAAAAAAGCAAACATGTTCTCATGCTATTTAGTTTGCTTCAAGTAACTTTTCGGCTTGTATGTCAAATCTGTGTATGTAAAAATAAAAGTGTGTCTGTGCTCTGAAACCAGCCACAAAAGCCCTCTGTTGAGTTATGACAGAAGCCCATGTGCCCAGCAGTAGGGTTTATGTTACTAATAATGAAGCGGGTCTCTAATTAACTCCACCAGAATGAGTGCATGGTGGTTTGACAGAAATATTCTTGCTATTTATCAACCCTTAGCTCCCCGTGAGGTTTTATAACAAACAAAAGAGTTGCCACTTGGAGTGCTTTGAAAGTAATCCAAGGTGAAACACAGGATAAATAGTATAGGTTATTGTGTTTGGCAATTAAAATTTTCTATCAAACTTGTTTTTGAAGTAGAGTGCCACATGCGATGTTGCTGTGTTTATTTTATTGAAAATAAAATAGAAATGCCACCCAAGAGCTAGAAAATCAGTTGGGAAGGCCACAGATGCCACCCTGAATCCTCTGGGCACCTAGTGAATCCAGGAGTTATGCCTTGTAAACGGGTGTGTTTTATCTTGGTCTCAGCCACATTTGGAGAAATCAGAATCAGGACAAGGAAAATCACTGGACAATTTTCCAGGTCCCAACATCAAATATGCAAGGGCTTAATATTATTGTAAATTTTCAGGTTTAAGGGAAGAACGAACATTGAACACATTTTGTGGAATACCTAAAAGCAACAACTATTAACATTTTTTAATATCCAACTATGTACCAAGCACTATATTGAATGCTAGAAGATTTGAAAGGGACAAATCCAAAGAATATGATTTTTTTATTATTGCGATAATAAAATTTTTCTTTATGGGTGATTCTGTGCCCAAGTGTAGTTTACACTACTTTGTCAGTCATAGTGACTGGTTACAGAGAGCGGTCTCTCTTTCTGTATAACACCTACATTCAATTCAGTCTGACTGAAGTTGATGTTATCAAGGACCTAATGGGTTCTACTGGTGTAGAGATAAATGGCCACAGGAGAAAGAGTTTTGATCTGGTATCCTACTAAACTAATCTAGCCTCTCTGTGCCAGTAAAAGGGCTGACCTCCCTCCCAGCATTGATGGATCTTGCAGCAGCTCTTGAGGCAAAAGTTATACATTATTTGGTGTCACTACCATACTGAGTACTCTTGATTACCCTTTAACCCCTTAAAAATGAGTGGTCCATACTAAAGGAGTTTGATAATTGGTTGCCATCATTTTTGCTTTGTGAACAGAGAAACAATTTTTGTGGACCCTTTGTGGGGATGTTGTCTAAAACAAGAGCCTACTGCAATGCTCTCAACTGAAACTGTGTTCTAAAAGAGGGCACAAAAGGGTAGAGAACTTTAATATACAGTACTCTGTAATAGTCTGGTGTACTGATCATAGAGGTTCAGAAAAAATGTAATTAGTATCATAACAAAACTAGCAGTTTTCATGAAGTATGCAAAGTTCAAAGACTGCCTTCATACAGTAGAGCAGATACTGTTCTGGTACACTAGTTCGTGTCTATTGCCACATAACAAATCACCACCAATTTAGCAGCTTAAAGTGACACATATTTATTATCTCACAGTTCTGTGGGTCAGGTGTCTGGGTACAGCTGTGACAGGGCCTCCGGTCGGGCCACAGCAGGCTTGCATTCCTTTCTGGAGCTTGAGGCTCTCTTCTGAGCTCATGAGCCTGTCTGCAGGAGTCATATCCTTGTGTTTGTAGGGCTGAAGTGCCCGGCTTCCTGATGGCTGTCCGTCTGGTGTTGTGCTCACTGCCCCATGCCCCCATCCTCCCTATCACACTGAGCTCTTGCAACATGCCACTGCCCTTTGCAGAGTCAGCAGAAGAATATGTTCAAGAGGTTTCACCTAACAAAGTCTGCCCTACTCATGATAATCTCCTTTTTGATTAACTTAAAATCACCTGGTTAGAAATCTTAATTATCTGTAAAATCCTTTTCCTGGTAGGTAAATAACTGACTCTAATTATGAAAGTGAAATCCCATTGGTCACACTTAAGGGACTGGGATTGCACAGGGCGTATTTATCAAGAAGTGGAAATCTTGGGAGCATCTCAGAATTCTGCCTTCCACTTCCAGCTTCCATCCCTTTCCACAGTCCAGTGACGAACCATATGCCACACCGACACTGGCTTTATTGCTTGGCAGTCAACTTGGTAGAATTTTATTCCATGTAGTACCAAATCTGAGTTGTTAATTCTTTTTGAAAAATTGGTACCTGAAAAGTTTTGAGGAAAAGTAAATAAACACAAACCATGCATGTACACATTATCCAGACTAAATAATTAGAATTTTATTATATTTGCTACAGATTTCCTTTGTTTTAAATGTTATGATGGTTGAAGATTCACTGTAATCCCCCCTCCGCCCATCCTATTCTCTTTCGTACCTTAAGGATATAGTCTGCGTTGGTGGTATAGTGGTGAGCATAGCTGTCTTCCTACCTTAAGGATATTATTTTTAACCTTTTTATCTGTGTTTTTATTTGTATATTACATATTTGTGCTCTGTCCATTATAATGTATTATGTTGCTGGTGTTAAGAAAATTTGACTTACATAGTATCAGTCTGGAAATGTACTCATGGTATACGCCTATTTGTATTAGATTTTTTAAACTTTTTTTTTTTATATAGGGTCTTGCCCTAGGGCTCAGCCTCCCCAGAACTGGAATTATAGGTGTGCACCATCACGCCCAGTTTCAGGGAGGCACCGTGTGCCTGGGGTTCCAAGGCCCAGCACAGCATGCTTTACTGGGGATTGAACTCAGAACCTTGCACTCAGCAGGCAGGAGCTTATACTGCTGAGTTATCTTCCCAGCCCTTTTACTAAGTTTTTGAAATTTATTTATATTAGGAAAAAGAAATCTAGTTCATTTAAAGTGCTATTCAGTATTCCATTACCACACCCACATTCTACCCTTGCCAGGTATGACAGTGCATATTTGTAATCCCAGCACTCAGGAGGCTGAGGCAGGAAAACTGCAGTGAGTCTGAACCAACCTACGATACACTTAGTGCAGGACCCCCTGAGTAGCATGACTGTATTTCAAAAAAAGAAAACACCCAACCAACCAACTGAAAATTCTGCCCTTATCTATCGATTTCCTTCTACTTTTTAGATTTGCTTGTTCTGTGCTGTGTGTGTGTGTGTGTGTGTGTGTGTGTGTGTGTGTGTTACTGAGGACTGAACCTGGGCTTTGTATGTGATAAGTGAGCATTCTACCATGAGGATACATCCCCTGATCTTTTTTTTTCCCCTGTGGCCCTGGGGGTGAAGCTGGTGAGGCATGTGGTGCCTGGAATTGAACTGTCCTCCCAGCACGCTTGCCTAAGCTTGCATAGGCAGGAGCTTTAGACTGCTGAGCTATCTTGCTGGCCACCCCTGGATCTTTTTTTTTTGAGACAGGGTCTCACTATGCAGTTCAGGCTGGCCTTAAGCTCCCTTTGTAGCTCAGGCTGGTCTCAAACTCACAACAATCCTCCTGCCTCAGCCTCCCGAGTGCTGGGATTACAGGCATGCGCCACCACGCCCGGCTCCCTGGATCTTTTTTAATTGAACTGTGAAACTAAATGTCCAGCCTGGCCTCAAACTTCCAACCCTCTGCTTCAGCCTCTCAAGAGAGCTGGGATTTCAGGTGAACTCTGTTATACACAACTGGTTTTTTGAGTTGATTATTTAGATCATTAGCTTTTTTCCCCTCATATCTTATACTGTCCAATGCCTTCTAAATTCTGTGCTGATGCCCCATGAATATGTAGCATTTTCACTTAGTTCTAAATGTCTTACAATTTCTACTGTGATTTCTTCTTTTAACTATAGGTTCTTTTAAAATATGCTTTTCAGTTATTCAACTATCTAGACTCTGGGGGCCTTTTTTTTTTTTTTTTTTTTTTTTTTTTTTTTTTTTTTTTTTTTTTTTTTTTTTTTTTTTTTTTTTTTTTTTTTTTTT
>PVKA01002718.1:0-62101 GCA_004027165.1 Ctenomys sociabilis | reverse complement strand
GAGTTAGTTCCACTGTTTTTAGTTTCAGTTATAGAAGTTGCAGTATCCTTTTCACACTAAATCTGAATCGCTTATTTTCCAGTTTTATGTCATCTGTTTTTCTTTTTTTTTCTTTTTTTTTTTGTCTTTTTGAGACAGGGTCTCACTATGCAGTTCGGGCTGGCCTTAACCTCACTTTGTAGCTCAGGCTGGTCTCGAACTCACAACAATCTTCCTGCCTCAGCCTCCCGAGTGCTGAGATTACAGGCATGCGCCACCATGCCCGGCTTCATCTGTTTTTCTTAAAACATTTTAATCATATTTAGAAATACACTTTCAAACAGTTCTATCATGTCCAGCTTTGTGGACACTTATTTCCTTATATCCTTTGCTGTTTGTAATTTTTTATTGCAGGCTTCTGTGTGTGGAGGTGGAGGGGACTTTCCTATGAGTTGTGAAAGTTTTCTTATTTCAGTTATTTTCTTCTGTTTGAGGACTTAGAAGTTTTAAGCTTCCAGAAAATTTTTCATGATAGCTTTTCAATTTAGGAAGCCAATATTTCATGGTGCTATTAGTTTATGTTGTGCACGCAAGGAAGTGTAAGTCTGAAGTCTACACTGCCAAACTGATATGCATACGAGTCACCTGGGGATCTTATTAAAAAATAGGTTCAGATTTGGGGATCACACTTGGACTAGCAAAGGTGGAAATGAGCCTTGCAGAGAAACCCATAACAGGCAGCCTTGCTACCAGCAGCAGCCAACTCCACAGAACAGAAAGATCCTGCTGCAGCCTTAAGCACCAAGGCCCGGACTGTGGCTCGGCCCGGACAATGGCTTGGTCCAGTGTAAGCAAGTCAAACCACTTGCTTTCTGAGGGACTTTGCCTGCTCAGTCTCTCAGTTACTTCAGCTGTGGTTCCTCGTCTCTCGACCTGCCTCTGTGTGGGCTCCAGGCTCCTCCAGGCTATGCAGCGAGGCAGTCCCAGTTGAGCCTGACTGATGGGAGGTGAGCCTTCAGCCCTGCAGCTACACCACCCCACACAGGCAAACCCTTCTTGGTGAGAAGAAGGGTACAGAGATACTCATTCCAGATGCTGACAGGAGCTTATGTGCTTCCGAAATTTTAAGAGAAATTCTGAAGCCAAAACAATGATCTCAGTTCTACCATACATAAAGAAGTATGATAAACAGAAGGTATTCAGTGTAACTCAATGGCAGCCATCCCGAGTGCTAACTGAGAATACTGCTGCCAAGTGGCTCTGGCTGGTTTTCTCCGAGCAGCAAACTATTAGAATGGGATGTGCAGCTTTATGAGCAAATCCCACACTGTCAGTGCCAGACATGTACTGCATGTTTGATATTAGCTTGAACTAAATCAAATACATTCAGCTTGAAGTCACTTTTGTCTTGACTGCTTTATAAACTCCTTCCGACTAAATTGCGCAGATCCAATGACTTTGTCAGTCCCCAATAAGCTACACTTCAAAAAATCCTGGATCTGCCTGCCTCTCTTTGTCCCCACAGCACCTTATGGCAATGATCATGTGCTGGGAGCTGGTTTTTCTGTGATGTAAATTCACAGCATCTGTCACACAACTGCAGCTTCATTGACATTTTCCATCAAAGGAGAGGGTGACCACGTTTCCTTCAGGTTAGCAGTAAGGATTCATGGAAGACCTCAACAGTGAAACTCTGTAAGCAAAGCACTTTCCTTTTAACTCAGTCCCTACATTCAAGCATACATTCTGGCCTTCCAAATGCTAATGTCTAAATGCAAGGTACACTTACTCCATTCTTCAAGATTCAAGCTTCAAAGCATGACATAAACATACAAACTGAAAAAATGTTACTTTTCAACTGACTCAAGAAAGGCATTTATGTTAGGGCTTGTGTCTAACTGGTAAAGATTTAGAACATACTGTGTAAAGATCTTTGCAGTTCTGAGACTGATCTTCTGCCACTGATTAAGACTGGGGTGGCAGGTGTTAGGGATAATATTCATTTAGCCTTCTGAGCTTTCTGGGAAGACTTGGTAACCATGGAAGCTCCAGCAGCTTCTTGTCCACAGCTTTGATGACACCCACAGCAACTGTCTGTCTCACATTGCGAACGGCGAAATGACCCAGAGGTGGGTAGTCAGAGAAGCTCTCAACAGACATGGGTTTGTCTGGAACCCATGTCAACAATGGCAGCATCACCAGATTTCAAAAACTTGGGCCCATCTTCCAGCTTCTTACCAGACTGGCAATCAATTTTTTCTTTCAGCTCAGCAAGCTTGCTGTTTCTCCCAATTGGCCATTTAAGTTTAGAGGTGAAAGGCTGGTTAATGATAACAATGCAACATAAAACCTTCAGAAGGAAAGGAGAATTTTTGCGGATCATTTTTTTGTGTGTGTGTGTGGCAGCTTTTAAGTTATCAGTTTTTAAAATCAATACTTTTTACTGGAAACAACTTGACCAAAAATCTGTCACAGAATTTTGAGACCTATTAAAACAAAGTTTAATGAGAAAAAAAAAATCTTAATGCAATTCAACAATAAAGACAACTCATGATCAGAGGCTCTGAGGAAAAAATTTCTCCAAATAATCTATACAAACGGTCAGTGGGCCCAGGAAAAGGTGTTTGGCATCATATCAGAAGATGTGAGTCAGAACTAAGCATTTCACACTGCTCAGGATGACTATTTGGTTGTTGAATGGCTCCTAGCCCAAACTTTCCACTATTCAAATTCAAAGTTTAAAAAAACGTCTTCTTGAAATTCATAACTTTTTTAATAGTTGAAAGAAAGATCTGCCTTGGACGATACTGGCACAGGCTGAGATAACTTGTGGGCTGCATCTTGCCACGGACACAAAGGACTGAGCTTTAGTCTAACTGCGGATTCCACCAGACAACACATAGTGCTGTGTTAGTGCACGAAAAGTCATTTCTGGTTGTTTTTTTTTCTTTTTTTTTTTTTTGGCTTTTTCCCTTTATTTGCCAAAAAAATATAGCAAGCATGGCTACAAAGAAAGTTAGTGATACCAGTAGAAAAGTTGAAAGGAAAACTGTGTAAACAGTGATCAAGTTAAAGAAAGAAATCATTGCAAAATTTATTAAAGCCATAGAAAAATGAATTGATCAGTGTAATGCCTGGGCCTCAGTACCAGTGATTTGTTTTTTTCTTATTTCTATGGGAAAAATATTTCAGCTTCTCAAAGTTTTGGTGTTTAAATGTGAATTTTGATGAACTAAGTTTGACAACTGAAGTATCACTAAATTTAAACAAATAGGAAATAACATGTCCCAGCGAGGATGTGGGAAGACTACAAGCCTTTCATTGCAGTTGGGAATGTAAAACAGCGCAGTCCTTAGGGAAAGCAAGCTGTTTTGCATAAAGTTCAGCTGCGTTAACATACAACCCAGTGATTTCACTCCTAGATATTTTCCTAACAAAATAAAAAACACAGATTCAAACAAAATCTTACATGAAAGACGCTCACAGCCAAGTTATAGTCCAAAAGGGAAAACAATCCAAAAGGCCCATGAACTTACTGTTTAGTAAACAAAATAAGATGCATCCATCGAAGGGAATATTATTCAGTTGTAAAAAGGTGTAAAGAGGCTAGGGAGATAGCTCAGTGGTCTAAGCGCCTCCCTGGCAAGCTCAAGGTCTCGGATTTGATTTCTGGTACCACATGCTGTGCAAGCCCCAAAACTGGGCACAGTGCTGTAATCCCAATACTGGGGAGGTTGAGACAGGAGGATCACTACCAGTCCAAGCTACGTAGCGATTCTCTGTTATCACTCATGAACACACACACACACACACACACTCACACACACACACACACACACACACACACAGAGACATAAAGTACTTATAAACAGTAATATCTTGGTTTATCAATGCTTCTATTTGCAAGCAATTTGGTTTGCAAACAAAAGTGGCAAAATTGTCTTCCATTTTCAAATTTCTCATTGGGTGCAAACACAGCACAGCCATCTCTGACAAACACAAACACAGCCATCCTCCCCAAATCATAAAAGAAATTAAATTTACAAACTGAGGTACCTATGTACATTGCAGTGTGGTATGTATTATAATTATATGAAATATTCGTAATAGACAATCCATAAGGAAAGAATTGCTAGTTGCCATGAATAGAAGTGAGAGGTTAGAACTGACTGCTAATGTGTGCAGGATCTCTTTTGGGGGTATGACTGGAAATATTCTGAAATTACATTTGGAGATGGTAGCACAACATGGTGAATGCTGGACATGGTGGAGCATACCTAAAGCCCAGCACCGTGGAAGGTTGAGGCAGAAGGCTCACAAATTTGAGCCCCACCTAAGCATCACAGTGATTTAGTGGGACCCAGTCACAAAATGAAAAATAAAAAGCAGATGGTAATGTAGCTTAATGCAAAGGCCCTGAGTTCAAGTCCCAGTATTCCCTCAAAAAACAAAGAAAAAACCAAACAGTGACTATACTAGAAACCAATACATATTGTACTTTATAATTCACATAAGATTTACCATTTTAATCTCAATTTTTAAAAGCACATACACTTCTCTTTCTTTTTTCAATTTTTATGCGTTTGGAACACGGTCTCACTACACAGCTTGGACTCATAATGGTCCTGTTTCAGCCTCCCCTGCACTGGGATTACAGGAGTGCATCACCATACCCAGACTCGGTGGCCTATTCAGCGTGTCTGGGGTGGGGGCGGGGCCAGCATGGCATGTGGTGCTAGGGATCAAACCCTGGTTCCTGTGCTTGCCTCCACAGGTGCTTAGTCTGCCGAGCTATTTTGCTGGCCCCGCACTTACACTCTTAATTTAATTAACTAAATTGATTAAAAATAGAGGAAATACCAGATAATATCAAATATGATTCATTTACACTTTGGTTGGTTGACAGTTTGGTGGCTTTTCCATGGGGCAGGAGAGATGACAACACAGCAGAAACTCTTCTCTCTAATCAGCATACTTACAACACAAAGACTGCCAGAGATGTGGCATTCTGTTCAAACTTGGTAGATGTGTATGAACTTATCAAACCTCACCATCTGGAAATAATAATTTGAAAGCCCACATAGAGCCAGGCATGTTTATTAACAGCTCAGAAAGATGAAACATTTAAAGAGAAGTTATGATTACAGAATGTGGCTCATAGCCTACTAAGGAGATGCTTGAGAGCTTAATTTTCAATTGCAGAGTATAAAAATGAGTCAAAACAGCTAACAGAAAACCATTGTTATTCTCAGAGTATGATCTGAAAATCCCCAGAGGAGAAGAAAAATGAAATCTAACAGTGTAGAAAAAAAAAAAAAATGAATCACTTGCATCCCTGTTACACACAACCTTTTAGCCAGGTTCTGAGGCCAAGATCCAAGTCCCCATACAATTCACAGCCCAGGTGTCTTATTTCTTACAACTCATAGTAGCAATTTCCAGGACTCACTGAGATCAAGCAGAGAATGCTGCAACAATTACTAGTAATGGGGCTGTAAAAAGGCTACTTAACCTCTCTAAGAGGTTATCCTCGCAATCCTCCTCAGTGAAAGACAGGGAAGCAGAGATGCTATGTCACGTAACCATTCTGGGTCTGGGTGGTTTCTTGATTTCATTTTTCTGGTTTGAGACAGGGATCTTGCTATGTTGCCCAGGCTGGACTTGAACTTGCAATCCCTAGCATAAGCTTTCCAATCAGCTGGGATTTATAGATGTGCAGCAAGCTACCCAGCTTGTCCTAAGTGTTACATGAAATAAGGAGTGTGGAGGACAGAATCCCATCCTCGGGCCACAGGAGAAATGTTAGTGATGGACTGAAGAATGGCAAAAGGCTATAAGCAGAGAAAAACAAAAATAGAGAAAAGCGGCACTTTCAGAATTAACCTACATGTTCTTATAAGCAAAAACTATGCAGAATCAGGTGGTGGAAAAAGGTTACACAGTGAGTTCAAGACCAGCATACACTATAAAGCAAGAGCCTGTTTAAAAAAAAAACAACCCAAAATAGGAATGTGTATTCTAACTACCTTCCTTCTTCCTTTCCTCCCTTCTTTCATTCCTATTTGTTTCGAGACAGGCACTCACGTGCCCAACCTGGCCTCCACCTTGTCCTCACAAGTGCTGGGATTATAACCATGTACCACTATTCTCACCTTTTAATTCCATTTCTATCACCTTGTTAGCTGCACCATTTAATCCTTTTGCTTTGTGGTTGCTGCATCTAAAAGCTTCAATGAAAGTACCTCAGAAATATTGTAAAGCCTAAATGAGAAGCGTATATATGAAGTGCTGTATGCTCTAAACCAACAGTATGCATTATTCTTACCTCAGAATCTATAGACCTATTCTCATTTCTACTTCCTTAAGAAAACTTCCAAATATGGAGATTTTTATGTTGTAAAGTTAAGAGGACTCAAGACACATTCCTTTAGCTGACCCTGACGGCATACACTCATAAAGCCTTAAATCTGGGAGGCCAAAGCAGGAGGATCACAAGTTCAAATCTAGCCTAGTACATTTAACAAGTTAGAGAACCTGTTTCAAAATTAAAAGAATAAAAAAGAAAGGGCTGAGGATGTAGCTCAGTGGGAAAGGCATGGATTTAATCCCCAGTACTGGATTAGGGAGGTCAGAAGAGACAAACAGTTCTGTGTGGGATTCACATACCTAGTAGAGTGCTGAACAAAAGCACCTATAAAGAGCAGGCAGAAATCTAAATTTTGTTGAATTCAGTTCAGCTTGCAGTTGTCTTCAAACTAATAAACATTATGCAAATTCTACTTTTGGAAACATGGCAGAAAGATGTTGAAGACTAAAGCAGATAAAAAGAATGGGAAAATATGATACGTTAGACATAATTGGGCTCAAACTCCCTAAAATTGGGACAGAGGATAAATGACAGGCTCTTTGTGCTGATTCTTTTCATCAGTAAGCTAGGGATGATACGTGACTTAGACTCTGAGTTTTAAAGTTTTTAAAGTCCAAAGTCAGAAATCTCTTATTTCATCCCTCTTTGCCATGTCTTTCTGCCTGGGAAGTGTAGGATGGGGCAGAAAGGTGAGAGTGGAAACAAAGGACCCAGTAGTTCTCACTCTGCTGCTGCAGGAACAGCATGAACAATGGATCCTTCATCTGAAACGAGACAGGGACACTGCACAGACAGGGGCTGGAGCTGGAACATGGTGGGCCTCCATCAGGACTGATTCTAAGCTGCTAAGGAAGCCTGCAGATGGTGGTTACAGAGATGTTTAAAAACACCAGAACTGCCACAGAAGAACCTCTTCACTACTCTGGGAGGTAAGACTTTCATGTCCCTGTATCCTAAAATCAGAAAGAACAACTCTATTCTTAAAGACAGAGTGTAAGTGCAGTTCAATAATTTGTACATTTGGCATCGAAGGCTGCAAATGTACCATACCTGGGTCAGGGAGGCAGTAAGGGAAGTGGTCTGGGGGTCAGTGGCAGTTTTGCCAGTTCTGCCACTCAAAAGTGAAGGCCATGATGTTACAGTACAGGTTCTCCTACGTCCTGAGTCTTCATTGACCCTGAAAGCCTAATCAAGGAGATTATGGAGCCACAGAAGAATGCGATAGATGATGTATAGTGTGCCTAAGGAGAGTCACACGGAGAGGAAACATTCTCTCAGGCTCTCACAGAGAGCGAACTGGTCAAGCAATGGCTCATTCACATGGCTGACACTGACAAAGGATCTACAGAGTGAGGTACGGGGGTACAGGATAAAACCTGAGGGAACTTGACTGACCTCATCAGATACAAAAGCTACATTTTAGTTATGTAAGTCTTGCTTTATCTTGGTCTTAACCATCCAGCAGAAAAGTATAAAAACAAGGTATATAAAATAAAGCCATAATAATAGGTGGAGCTGTAAATGGCTCTAGTCAACAACTTCTTCAGATAACCCACTATTATTGTGGACTGCCGGGCTGTGTTTGATTATTTTGTTGAGTTCAGGCACCTATAATAATTGAATGACAATGGAATGCCCATCTTTGATAGGACTAAACAAAAAAAAGGGGATACAAAAGAAGAACCATTCTGTGTTTGTATAAACAGTGCAGTTAGGATAAATATGTAGTACTTTTGTATAATTCTATGAGAAGCAAGATTTGCATTAATAGTGTTTGGACAGGATATTCTGTCAGCTTCTTGTATTATGGACAACCACTAGGAAGATAACAAGTCAGAAAGTATTAATTATTGAAACTGTACTGTAATTCAGCTTTAAAGAGTAAGATAAGTATACAGTTACATTCTCTTAATTCATTGATTAGAGACATCTGCTCTAATGATATTTGTTAGTGGAATATCAAGCATGCGTCTTGTATGACAAAAAAGCACTACAAAAACAATATGCAATGTATTAATTATTGAATCTGTCCTGCTAATTTGATTTGAAACTGTCTCATTGCTATTTGTTCTTCAATAAAATAAAAAAAATGAAGGCCCAGGGTGGACTCACCCTGTACAGTTTTCAAAAGATGCCAGGAACCTGGGTCTTTGTGTAAAATCATACAATTCTTAAATGTCAGCACAGATTTGTTAACAATTGTAGAATTTTGTGGTGTCATGCCAAACATTTCTGTAACCCAGTGTTCTCCTGGGCTGTCATCCTTCCCTCTGGTTCCTCACAGCATAGGGTTCAGGAGCACAGTAATAGAACAGGGAAAGAGACCAATGTTCTGTTGAAAACTAGTATCACAGATCCGGAAATGAGCACAAAGAATACATGAAGCTTCCTGTGGTCGCAACCCAAAGTGACAAGTGTTGAGTGACTTCTTCGTGCTAGCACTTTAACAGAAAATGCCACTCCCCCAGCCAGTATACTTTAGTTTCTTAGTTTCCCAGGTGATAATTCCTGTTCCAGTTCCAGTTGCCTGTGGTCTCTTAGCAATGGTTGGTCACTGTGACGCATAGCTGGTCACTACGATGCACATTATGTAACCAATCCCTAATTGACAAGCCCTACTGCTTCTGTACTTCCTGCTTGCTTATGCAATATAAGCTCTAGATCACCAGAGATGGGGGCCTGATATTCTGGGAATGATCTGAATCAGTTCCTGCCAATGTAAATAAATCTGCCTCCAAATCCTGGGTGGTGTTTGGTGTTTCTGCTTGCCATTGCAGCTACTGTGTTGGCCAGGAAGACCAACCATGCTGACGTTTTGGTCCCTGACTGTGGCCCTTTGGGATGCAGCAAGAACATCTCTAGGTCCAGATGATAAGGTATGATCCTGAGATTTTTCAAGTCCTCTCAGAGGCTTGGAGAAGAATTCCTGGGTCTCTGCTTGAATGACTCATGTCAGACCTCAAAAGAAGGAGGATGAAATCTATCTGTCTGTCTGCCTGCCTGCCTGATTCTAGTGAGACCTTGGAGTGCACTCTAGCTAGTCTGTCAGTCCTGCTCAGTTTGAGCAGAAAAGATTGATTAACTTTTGTTAGTTAAGGCCACCCTTAAGGGAAGGGGTTGGAATGCTTAACTTCTGAGTGCCAGCTGAATGAACAAGTGAGTGGGTACACCAGACAGCGCAAGCAATAGGCTGCTCACCTTTGCACTAAGACTTGGGAAGCAAGCACTGGTCTTGGTTGGTCTTAGTGCCTGATGGGCCCTCACCTATGGTTCTGTGGTGGCTGATATATAGTTTTTTGTACTATACACTTTTTGACACATAGTTTTTTATCTTTAGCTAACCTGTGCCTAAGTCCCCACAAGGAGTATGGTGAGGGGGGGTGTCCATTCTTTGTCTGCTGTGTCATTGTTCAAGGGTACACAACATACACTTTGGGAAAACAGAATGGGAACTAATTAGTTACAACCCACAGTTCCTGACTGTGGAGGAAAAGCGGCTTTTACAGTTAAAAATGAAACCAAACCACTCCCTGTGTCTCAGAGGGGAGGGGAAAGGCAGAAAAGGTCCCCTTTTCCTGAGAATTCTGCCTTGGCACCCTTGTTGCCTACTGCAGCTGCTGCCAACACCTATAGCTTCACTCTCCACTCCCAACTCATGTACTTCCAGCCAATCAAACTGTTTCCAGCTCGCCAGTGCCTGCAGTTGGCCGCAGCAGCCCTCCCTCCGGAGCCTTCCACTTCCAGGCCTATCCTGGCATCAGCTACTGCCCACCCAAGATGACTGGCATCAGTCCTTCTGAGTTCTACATTTTGAAAGGAAAAATGGGACTGTCAGCTCTGACAAGTGAGCTGCACCCTATTGGCCTGAATACATAGGACAGATCAAGCTCTATCAAACTGGAATCCTGAGAGTCCACGGTCATTGTAAAAGTCAGGGATAAACCTGCAATTCTTTCTGATAGATAATGGAACAAAACTGACTTCAAAGGTATCCTCTGTCAAAGAATTATCATTACCAGGGCAACTGGGCCTCTTGCTTCTCACCCCTTCTGCCAGGCACAAACTACATCAAGCCTGTCAGCCTCCCTCTCATTCAACCTTTACTGTTCTCCAAGTAAAACATGATACCTGTATCAGCCTGAGACAGATAACTAAAATCCTGCAGAGGGTTACACTAAAGACTGTCTTCCAGCCTGGCCATCAACCATGACCCCTGCCTTACCATGACCCCTGTTGCTTTCAGCTGTCATGGGTAGCAGAAACAGGCATCCAGCCTCTGCTTATGAGCTGTTCCATAAGCCCTTTCAACAAGAAAAATCCTGAGATAAACGACGATTCACTTGGACTCATTTGCTCTAAGGGTTGAAAGCGTTTCCCACCTTGGATCTGCATCTGTGTCCCACATGACAAGAAAGCCATCCTAGTCATCAAGACAAACCCACAAGGCTGCCTGGGATTCAGCACAAGCCATAAAGGCTTTACCCCATTCTGCCCAAGGAACCTGAGTCTGACCTGCCTCCTCCTTACATTCACCAGTCCAGAGCTGCCCCCGAGCTGCTCAGCCAGCCATGACACCACCACCACCTCTTCTGTCTCCTGTGCCACAGCCCTCTTGCTCTCCCAAATTAACTTACTTGGACTCATTTGCCCTGAGGGGTTATGAACTCTTCCACCTTGGCTCCAAACCTGTGTGCTTTCCTGCCAATATAGGACAACTGTCAGCAGTTCCTTCTGGCACTGTTTAATACTGAAGAATGCCACTGCATTTTAGATGGGGCCCAAACCTGGTTAAAGCCAAAAGTCCCTGCCACTGTGGTTGATCCTGACTCTTAAGTGAACACAGTCTTCCCCAGAGCACATCCAAACTGAGAGTGTAATGCCACAGAGGGCCATGAAACCTTAGGTCAGTGCCACACTGTGCTCCTGGCTGACCTCAAGGAGGGAGGCAAAGAGCCAATAAACATGTCTAAAGGTACTGAAGTTACTCCCTAGAGCCCCACTGAAAAGAACTTCTGCTAAAGCAGATCCTGCAAGCTTAATGGACACTTTGTTAAACATGAATACCTATATATAGACCTATACACACCTATACCTCTCCTGGGACATGACCAATCTCCCTCACACTCTGACTTTGATTGTACCCCACAAGGAAGAATAGTACCTACATTAGCCTGAAATGCCTGATAACCATAACCCTGAAAGTTTAAGATACTTATTTCCAGAAATATGGACAAAGGACTCACCCCAGGGATTGCTATCAATCATAACCCTCTGGTGATCTATCAGTCTCTATCCCAAGGCAATACTCCCCCATCAAACAGTACCTTCTTCTGTGTGCAATGCCAGTTCAAGATTCCCCAATGCTTCTGCAGAAACCCTCCATACACAGTGCCTATACAAAAGGTCTGCTACAATATTTGATAGACGCTGGTTATTTCTATATGCTTACGCAGACTGTCACTCCCTAGGAGCACCCAATGGCCTCTAAGGGGTGCCTTCCACTCTGCCTCCAGACTCTAACAGCCACTGCTCTGTCAAGAAAGCTGACAAGCTCACCTTAGGCTGAGACCTAAGTGTCCAGGTGTCACATCCTGTACTTGGATGGACTATTCTGAAAACGGGATTTCCTGACAGATGCTGAATATACCCTGTTCACAGATGGAAGTACCTTGGTTAGGAATAAAGTCTGACAGGCTAGATATGCTGTGGTTACCTTGGACAAGACTATTTGGGCCAAAACTCTCCTGCAGGGATGGTGGGCATGGCAATCTGCTTCCTGCCATTATGTGGAAACCTGCCACTAATGATGCAAGATAACCAGGTCACAGCCTAAGCTTCTTCAGGGATTCAACTGAGTAAAAACCTGGTATTTCCTAAAGATCAGAGCCAGATCTACTTCCACAGCTTGCTTTGTAACCTCAAGACACACACTGGCCTCTGACAGCTTGCTCAGGCTTCAGCCTCTGTCCTCAGCCTGACCTTTCATTCCCTACCCATACTGAGAAGAAAAGTCCGTGCGGTCCTACAACACAAAAATCATACCTAGATATGGTACACCCTTAATCACTGGCAGCTGCAATGGTCTGCATTTGTAGGTGAGATAACTAAAAAACTAGGTTAAATTTAAAATGACATACAGCTTACTTAGAAGACCAGATATATCTGTAGACATTCCTGCACACATGTACAACCCAGGTACACATTAACTACGTCTACAAGTTTCAGAAATTCAACATTTGATCTGCTGAAAAATTTACCTGGATGGCTCCTCTGAGGCTCACTCTGAGGAGACAATGTATGCACAACTGAATCCTGAGGACATGGTTCACAGTATTGCTCCATACCTGTTTCTCTTGATTTTTATGCTGTTTTAGGCTGCGTACCACAGTCCTTGTATTCCCACCTTTTTACCTTAAACTCCATGGATAGTTGCCCCAAGAACAATCAATTAAATACTTGACCAAGATTTGATGAGCAGCCAAGGTACACTCGACACTTTCCTAGGTCAGATTAACTCCCTCACTACCTTGCCAGAGTAATGTTACAGAACAGACAAGACTAAATTCTGTCACTTACTAAAAAGAAACTTAGGGAAAAACTAAAACCTTATCTCAGAAGAGCACACATAATATGCCCAACAAAGATTTTCCAGGGACACTAAAAGAAAGGTAAAAAGTAACAGAAAATGCCACTCCCTCAGCTGGTATACTGCAGTTTCTTAGTTTCCCAGGTAATAATCCCTGTTCCAGTTCCAGTTGCTTCTGGTCTCTTAGAAATGGCCGGTCACTGTGATGCACATCATGTAACCAGTCCCTAATCGAGAAGTCCTTCTGCTTCTCCACTTCCTACTTGCTTATCCCAATCTTGCTCTAGATCACAAGAGACTGGGGCCTGATATAGTGGGAATGATCCTGATCAGTGCTTGTCAATGTAAATAAATCTGCTTCCAAATCCTGGGTATTGTTTTCATGTTTCTGCCTGCAGCTGCAGCACTGTAAGAAGGGCCGAGGGCTCAGAGCTGAATCTGGCAGGCAGGACTGGACCAGAACATGATCATAGACAAGTTGCTAATCTACAGGAAAGGCTGCCAAGTGACAGGAGTTCAAGGGTACTCTAAAATTTTTATTAGGTGGGGTTAAGAAAGGCAGATTTTCATATGTACCTTTGATGTGAAAATAGAATTCAGCAATAGAGACTGTAGAGGAAGAAGAGCAGGGAAAGCAAGGAAAAGGGTCAGGAAAAATAAAGTTGGCATGCACCAAGTGTCTTCTGTCACAATGCCCTATAGACTGAGTACCCAAAATGCTAAGGATCAGAAGCATTTTTAGATTTCCATTATTTTTGGAATAGTTGGGGATTCTTGAGATAAACTGGGGATGGGATTTATATCTAAGCATGAAATTCATTAACTTTTTTACATTACCCAAATAGCCTGAAGGTATTTTCATATTCTTAATAATATGAAAATTATTTCTTTGTGCAGGAAACAAGTGTTATAGAATTTTCTGGAGACCACCCAGGGCTGCTGGATCCTGAAGTGACCCAGAGCACAGGCTCAGCATGGAACCCTTCAGCAGAACTCCCCGCAAAGAGGCTAGAGGCAAGACCCACCCAGCCAATTCAGGAGCAGAACATCTTGCCAGTGTGACATAAAGGGTTCACCTGCAAGGCTGAAGCAGGGAGCACAGCAGCCAGACACAAGCCACACCCACCTAGATGAGTCTAAACTTCCTAGATCCAGACCTGGTGCTAAGGTAATATCTAAGCTCTACACTAAAGGTCAAAAGTAAGAGGTATACAAAATGACAAAGAGAAAGAATGAAAAGCAGTCTCAGGCCCCAAGTCTACCCAGTACAAATGCAGAAGACACTAGCATAGAGGAAATTGGAAATCACACACCTGAAATCTCTGAAATAATGGCGTTGGAAGTAAAGAAACAACTGCAGAAACCATAGAAGAAATCATATCAGAAATAACTTCTGAAGTTAAAAAAAGCAGTGATAACTATAATTAAAGAAGTACTAAGTGCTTCTAAAGAATACACTGATAAAAATAGAGCAGGATATAAAAATGATGGAACCCCTGAATAAACAATATAAGAAAGAAATAGAATGTATGAAACAGATTCACAAGCTGGCAAATCCATTTGAGTGAAAGTGAAAATAGACTTTCTGACCTTAAAGACACCATTGCAGCTAGTGAAAAAGTAAGCAAAGATCTCTTAAAAACAACTAGGATTCAGGAAAAAGTAATTCACATTTGCAAGATGATGAAAAGATGAACAATGTGAGACTAATAGGCATCAATGAGAAGAAAGGAGTCAATACAAATGATATAAAAATATGGGCAGAAGTGATAGCAGAAAACTTCCCAAATATGGGGCAACAATCTGACATTCAGGGAACTGAAGCATATAGAACTCCAAATAATATTAACCCAATTAAAACCACTCCCAGACATATAATAATCAAGATCCCAGAAATTCAGCACAGGAACAGTATACTAAAAGCTGCTAAAGAAAAGAAACAGATCACATTTAAAGGAAAACCCATCAGAGTAATGGCAGATTTCTCTCCACAAACTATCAAGGCAAGAAGAGCATGGAGTAAAGTACTTCAAGTCTTACAAGAAAACAAATTCCAACCCTGCAAAACTCTCTTTCAGGTATAATGGAGAGGTAAAATACTTCCATGACAAAGAACAACTAAAGAATTTCATGATAACAAAGCCAAGCCTACATAGACTACTAAATGATGTTCTACAGAGGGAGCAAAATTAATCACAACCCCAAGAACAAGAATGGAAAGAACCCACCAAATAGGGCAAACAATTAAACACAGGAGAATAAGAGGTATACAATAGTAGTCTTTCAGCTATTCTTTTGTATACAGCAGCAAAATATTTCCATCAGCACATTCTCAAATGGACTTCTCTTGCACCCTATGGGTCATGATTCCATAGGGGTCTACAGGGTGGATTTCAAGGAAAGAGCCGTAGCTCAGTCCCACAAGTGACACCTGGCCACCAGTAAGTGTCATGTCATTATCCATGTCTACAACATGCTAGAACTTTGTGCGATATCCTATCTCCAAACTCTCAGAAGTGATGGTCATTTATTTGTCATTCCAGTATTTATTTTGTTTTATTCTTAGTACTTCTTCACTATCATGGAAACTTTTTCTTAGTTCAATTGTTTTAAAACATTTAATTTTAAATTAATTAGTAATTTTCTGAGTATTGCTTAATCTTAATGTTTGTTTTAAGATTTATACTATATCACTGAATTACAATTTATCTAAAAGACATCATATGATATCTTCTCCTAGTATTAGAAAGTTTAAAAAGTATATTTCCATTTTCTGTTGACTTTATATTACTTCTTCCCTGTCTTTATACACACATACACACATGTATATATGAAAAAATATGTGTATAACTCGACATAAGATTGGTATTGTTTCATAGAAATCTTCAATGACCTTTTAAATAAGGGTTCATGTGATATATTTTATATAGTCCTGCATAACTATCACTTTGAGAGCTCTTTATTGTTCATCCAGGAACATACTGCAACTTCTCTTGCCTTTTGACTTATGCTTTTTGTTGTTTCCTATATACTACGTCTGGAAGTATTAAAATATTTCAAGTTTGTGTTACTAGAAAATATTTTACATTTATTTTTCAAAGGTATGTTTGCTAAGTATAAAATTCAAAGAGTTTAGATCTTTTTTTTCTCTCTCAGTCCTTTAATTAGTCTAGTTTCTTACACACTTGGTCCTTTTTTATTTCTAGGGTTTTTTTTTTTTTTTTTTTTGTACAGGGTCTCACTATGCAGCCCACATTCACAGCGATCCTCCTGCTTTCTGCCTCCCTAGTGCTGGGATTACAGGCGCGCGCCACCACGCCCGGACTGCATCGCCAGCTCAGCGCAC
This sequence comes from Ctenomys sociabilis, assembly GCA_004027165.1. Lineage (NCBI taxonomy): Eukaryota > Metazoa > Chordata > Mammalia > Rodentia > Ctenomyidae > Ctenomys > Ctenomys sociabilis. Next base: position 45,823 of record PVKA01002718.1, on the reverse strand, counting down.
CCGAAGGCAGGGCCAGCGCCCTGTTTTTATTTCTAATGTAGAATAAGATGCTATTTAATTTTGTTCTTCCATAGCTAATATTTTGTATGTATATGCTTTAATCATTTTTTCTTTATAATAAGTTTTGTCAATTTCATTTTTGTGTATCTTGGTGTGACTTTAAATTTCTTGTGCAAAAGATTCATTTTTCTTGGAAATGTGGTCATAAGTTGAACTAAATTCAGAAATTTTAAATCTTTAAATATTTATTGCCTACTGTTTTGTACTCTGAGAATTCTAATTATATGAATATAAAAAAGAATGGAGCAGTTAATGCTAATTTTTGTTTTTACTTATTTTTTTCCTCTCTTGAATTTCTTATAACTTCTAATTGTTTGTTTTTAAAACAAAATTATTATATCTGATAATCTGAAAAACTAGTTTGCACATAGCATCATGTAATATAGCAACCATTGTCGGATTCCTATTACTTTGTTTAGTGAAATCTTGTATCATATATAATGCTGTTTTCTTCTATCACTCTTTTATGTTCTTTAAAAATAATAAAAAGTAAAAATTAAAACAAAAAAGAATTTTCCACTTATGTTGTCATGCTAGCACTTTTGTGAGAGTAGGCATGTTCATTCTGCATTTTATTTCTATAACCTTACAAGTCTGTGTTGTATTTACAGGTTAAAAAAAAAAGTAAAAGAGAACAGAAACTTTCCTAGGGTAAGTGGCCAACCTTGAGACCCGGATCTGTCTGATTCCTAAATCCAATTCCTTTTATACAGAACAGTAAGCATTTGACTTGAGGGAGGTTTCGAGAACTGAGATTAGAAATGTGGCTTGGTTGCTTTCCCTGAAAGAATTTCAATACCAGATTGACATTTCCCTGACCCTTAGGTCTTCTCCCTACTATAGTGGGTCATCCTGAAGACTGAGAAAAATTATGTGTTGGAATATAAAGATCAGGTATTGAAAGTATTAATGAATAGTCATTGAACATATATTTGCATAAGGGCAAGCATAGCTTGGAGATTAAGCCAGGTGAGATATGTGGGATGGAGTGGAATGGGGAGAGGAAGTGATGGTTGGTGGTTCATGGGCGTGGCAGGACAGCCAGTGGTGTGGGAGAACAACCAAAGGCAGGAATCGGGGGGAATGGAGGTAGCAGAGGACTGAAGATCTGGGACCCAAGGGGGAGATAGGAAAAGATCTGGGGAGATGAAAGTTGGTTTATTTCAGAGCTTAGGTGAGAGGCGGTACAAATCAGTTCATTAATTCATTTTGTTTGAAGGGAGAAAGGGAGGATGAGGGAAGCCATTCTGATTCTGCCATGTTCTCCTACAATCTCTTTTGTTTTGCCTGCTTGTTGAAACTAAACCCTTCACCAACAGCTGCTATGTATTATATTCAGTTGTTCACACATGCCCATGCTGGGGCCTTTGGACAGATTCTTAGAGTGAAGGACTCAGGCCTGCCTGAAGACAGGCACATCTGTTTTGGAACTTAGTTCTTTCACAGAACTGCGGGTCATTTCCTCCTTCCTTGTGGCAACTCACCAAAGAGGAACTAGGGTAACCCTTGCACCGATGTGGTTCTCTAGAACAACGGGAAGCTAATTGTTGGAATACGGCTTGAACTCAGAATGACATTTTGAAATGGTTAGAGGAACTTCCCCAACAATTGTTCGAAGACTTTTTGAATACTTCAGGGAAAGTACTTAACGGGACTAGGGCAGAATAGCTAATTCTTTGTACCATCTTGGATCTGTACAGGACAGAAGCAATCAGAGCTACACACCCCTTGCAAAAGTACCCTGGCCCTGTGGAAGAAGTGGATTCTGTTAGCAGCCTTAGGGTAGAAGTGGGAGCAGAACTCTTATCACCACCCTCAAAATTAGAAACATAGGGTAACCCTATACAACTCAAAAAAATTCTCTCATTCCTAACTCACATCTTTCCCTCATTTGCAGTCATCATCAGCAATCATTGATCAGCTTTCCCTCTGTTTATTATCTTTTTGAAAATATTACACAGATGGATTCGCATTCTGATATAAAATCTTGAGGCTGAGTCTTCCTCCGCTTTGTGCAATGCTTTTGAAACTCATCCAGGTTTTGTGCATGTCAACAGTATATTGCTTTTTCTTGTTGAATGGATCACACATTTTGTGATCAGAGTGCAGTTTGTTTATTCATTCACTTCTTGAGGGATATTTTGGTGGTTTCCTACTTAGAGTGATTATGAACAGGGCAGTTATAAACAGCTGAGTTCCGGTTCTGTCCAAATGTAAGTGTTTCTTTTTCTAGGATCTATAGCCAAAAGCAGAACTCCTGGGCCATACACTAATGATATACTTAAGTTTGTAAGAAACTGCTAAACTGTTTTCAGAGTGCCTGGAGCATTTTCTATTCCTATCACCACCACCTAAGAACTGCTGCATCAGCGCTTGGTGTTACATCTTTATCTTTAAGGTTTAGCTATTCTAATAGGTATTTAGTGGTAGGCAGCTTGTTGTGGCCTTAACTGTAATTCCCTAATGGATAATGATGCTAAGCATCTTTTCATGTGTTTGCCATTGGTATACTCTCCTGGCTGAAGTGCTTGTCCATTTTTAAAGGTGGTTTATTTCCTTATTAAGCATAAAATATCTGGTAATATGAAAAATTGCTTGTACACTATGTATTACAACAAATAGTTTGAAATTCATATTACTTTGTTGAGTGGAAATTTTGTGTCACTTGTAATTTTTTGTTTTAACTCTAATTTGTACTCTTTTTAAGAAAAATTCTTTTGATATTCTGTACAGAAGTTCAAATATGTTGAATATGTGACCTGCAATTTTCTTCCAGTAGGTAGGTTATTTATTCATTTTGTGTCTTCTGTAGAGAAAAGGTTTTTATTTTTATAAAACATAATCTACCATTTTTTTGTTGTTGTTGTTTTGACAGACTGGACTTTGGTGTCGAAGTCTCTTTGCTTAACTCCATCATGAAGACTTTTCTCCTAAATGTTTCACTTTACTCTTTTCCTTTAGATCTGTGATCCATTTGGAGTTGGCATTTTTAAATGAAGTGTGGCATTTAGGTTTAAATGGAGTCTTTTTATATGCTATCCAGTCATTCCAATACATTTGTTAAATGAAGTCACCTTTTTTTCTCTGAATAGTTTTCACACTTCTGGCAAAACTCAGTTGGGTATATTTCTGTGGGTCTGTTCTGGAATCGCTTTTCTGCATTGCTGATCTGTGTGTCTGTCCTTTTACAAATCTATAATATTCTATTGTATTAAGAAAGTTCATTCTTCCAATTCTCTCTTACTTTCTCCATAATCATTTATTCTAATTCTTCTGTCTTTCCAGATAAAATTTTAAATCACTTTATCTGATATATCCATCGTGAGATTTCAACCATCATTTTATTAAATCTGTAAATCAATTACGAGATAAATGATATCATTATTGTACTGAGTCTTCCAAGGCATGAACTAAGTATATTTTTCAATTTATTGATGCACCGTTTAATTTATTTCATCAATTTTTAAAAATATTTTCCAGCCTATCTGTCCCTTTAGCTGTATACCCAATTTTCTGTATACAGCTATTCTATATGGTAGCAGCAGATGATAGCAAGCAAAGATAAAACCCCATAGAAAAGGACCAAGTGTATAGGAACAAAGAAGCTTTTATTGCAAGCTTGCAACTGACAATATGCTGACTTTAGGTCAGGACTGCCAAAGTTGTCAGAACCCACCTGAACTTTGCTTTCAGGTTATATACATTTCAAGTTTTCATAGCAACCACATTATCTCATTTTTAAGAATTTTACAGGAATGTCACACAATTGCCACAAGTTTACATTTCCCAGACATTGGTGCCATTTCTCTGTCCTGGAACATTTTAGTTTAATATTTGCCCTATTCTTCAAGTTGTTTTAACTATTTGTTCCTATTTTATGGTTTTCTCTAAGTGGGTTGATGGCTAACTACATAAAAGGGGGTGAGAGAATTTATCTATAGCTTAAGTGAAATTAAGTGACCCTCCTTTAAAGCGGAGTCTCTTTTGCCCTATCAATAAAAGCTAACCTTTCTATTTCTAGCTGTACATTCCTATAATAGAGAGGAAAAATGATTCTGGTGTTGATCTTTGTGACTGTTAATCCTGATATGCTGACTTCACTGGCTTAATAGCTGCTAGCGGACTAGCTGAGGATGTCTCTGTGTGTGCCTGTGTGGGTCGTGGAGGCGTGGCCCTGCGTACTATACCTGATCCTTCCTCTCTCATGCTGTGTTCTGCTTCCTGGAAGCCGTGAAAGAAACTGCTTTGCTCTACTATGCCCTTGTACTTTCATGTTATTGCCTTGGAGCCAGCTGACTGCAAACTGAATTTTCCCAAACCTTACAGTCAATCAAACCTTTCTGCCTTTAAGGTATTTCTTTTTTTATTCAGAATTTTTAATAGTACATGTTTGCAGTACACTACCTTATTTAAGTCCTAGTATCAGGTTCATATTGTGTCCAGCAACAGGAAAGCTGACTCATACGACCTGCATCCTGCAACCTTACTCATAGCTCTATTAGTTGCAGAAATTATTTTATAATTTCTTGGGATATTCTATGCAGAAAATCACATCACCTGTGAACAGAGACACTTTTCTTTTCTTTCTTCCTTCCCTCCTTTTTTCTTTCTTTTAAATCCCCAGTCTATGCCTTTTCTTTTTCTTGTCCTACTGCATTGGCTCTGGTTTCCATTGAGACACTGAATAGAAGTGGAAGCAGATACTTTTTCTTTATTCCTGCTTGTAGAAAAAAGTATTTAACCTTTCACCAAAATTATGATATTATCAGTGAGTTCTTAAGAGAGTGAATCTGTGTGGACACCTGTATAGCTCTAATTTTGAAAAATAGATTTCGGTTCACAAGCTTCTCAGTTTATGGTAATTTATTGCAGTCTGAGTAGAGTAACACACCCTTCCTTAGACTGCAAGGTGGTTTTGTCTAAATTCAATTTATTTCAAACTGTGCTATGCTATCTTTTGAATGTCCCACTCAAACTCATGAAGCTTAATCCTCATTGTGAGGCAGGACCTTTAAAAGGTAGTTGGGCAGAGTGCTTACTAAATGATCAATTCAATCTTGACTAAATGGATTATCTCAGGAGCAGGTCTACTATAAAAGCCAGGCTGGCCCTGTCTCTTGTACACTCTTCTGGTCACGTGAGGCCTTGCCCCACACTGGGACTCTGCAGAGTTTCCACAGACTGGAAGGCCTTTGCTGATGTGGGTCCTCCCTAACCTTGCAGCGTCTAGCCTCCAGAACCATGAGCAGAAAAAAACCTTTATTCTATATAAATTATCCACTCCCTGGTAGAAAACAGACCAAGACACATGGTTAATAATTAAACAAAAATTTTAGTGGTATTTATAATGCTGAAAATTCGACAAAATTTAACCCATAGGTATGTAATGATTGCCTGCAGGAAACATCTCAGGAATGCATTAGAAGGCAAGCTGTTTGTTGACACTGTCACCTAAGAGCCATTGTCCCTCCTGTTAACCAGCAAAATTTTCGGTTGACCCCATAACTAGTTTGGAAGTTAGGGGAAACAACTTAGGATGAGGGAGTGATTTTAGTCTGGCCAATCAGATCATCATATTTCTTTTGCCTTAACACATTGCTGAAGAACCAGCTTGTGTCCCAGATATGGGGGAAGCAGTCTCAGGCTAAGATCAAAGTGTCTTGCTGATCAGTATCTTTCTCCTTTTCTAGGTGTGTAATTGAGAAAAGGAGACCCTGAGTTATGGGGTCTGCTATCTCCCTATCTGCAGGAGTATCGCTAGGAGTCAAGGATCACAGGAATAAAGGACCAGGAGTAAGGAAAGAACAGGTCCAGAGGGTAATGTTTGAAACCCTGAATCCAGCTGTTTCTGCAGCCGAGTACTATTTCTGAACTCTTAAGCTATAAATTGTGTATTGTTCTCCCCTTCCCATATTTCTGGTTTAATCTTGTTCAAACTGGATCTGCTGGTACTTCCAGTTAGAAGATTCCTAAATTATAGGTGGGAAGAGAGAGAGATGTTGGTATTCTGGGTAGCCCCTTCATTAAATACACCCACCCTACCTGCAAGTAGAAGAAAAGCAGGCAAGTGTTGGGGCAAAGCCTTCTGGACATGAGGGCTAAGGGCGAAGGATTTTGCAGCACAGAAGGGCAGGAGAGCCATCAGGTTGGTGCAGAGGCTGCAGCAGCCTCTATTACCTCTTACCCACCTCATGCTTATTAGTGGTGGCCACCAGGTATAACTAGAGTGGAACAGTGTCTACGCATTGCTCACAGACCTTCTATCTTTTCAATGCTTTTTATTGATGATATGCTGAAAAATGTCTATTGTGGCACTCACTGCCACGTGCTCTGTGCTGCTTATTCTCCATTTGCCTCTTACCCTTGTTTGCCCTGCTTTGTGTACAAGTCAGCTCACCCAGGGGTCCATACCCTTGGGTTTAACTAAGGAGAGGCACTAACTGTAAACCTCATGGGAATAGGGGAAGTGGGGGAGGATACTTTTTTATACTGCCTCTCTGGGCTTCCAGCAGTGAGCGTATTCCTCTGGCCACGTGGGTTCTGTCATTTGGTCCCTCTGCAACAGCCTGGGCCCTCATGGGGCTGTGATAGCATTATGCCCCTTTTTTCTTTGTTCAGGCCCAGGGGAGCTAACAGCAACCTTTGCTGGTTCCCTTGACCCTGCCTAATTCCATAAACAGTTGCGTGATTAAATTCTGCTCCGTGGAACCCTTTCAAATGAGTGTACCATCTGCTTCCTGCCTGGTCTCTAACTGACGCAGGACCACATGTCCTTCCCACCCTCAATCACAGCACAGCCAGTCACCACAAATGCCTTGCTATTTATCAAAGATGCTTCACATGGTTTTGCTTTTATGCCCTTGTTCACATAATTGCCCCTGTTTGGAAAACCTTTTGCTACAAAGCCTAGTTAAAATGCCACCTCTTCTGGAGATGGAAGGTGATACAGGGATGGAGGAAGAATGGGAGAAGGGAGGGATACAAGGAAGAGGAAATGAAAAGGATTAAGATATGTGTGCATGTATTTTCAATAGTATCACAAAAATGTACTAATAAAAATAAGTTTAAAAAAATAAAAGATGCCATCGTCTCCAGAAAGCCTTCCCAAGCTCTGCCCCAGGCTGTAATGGGTCTCCTCTCAGGACCCTACCTAGCTTTATCTACATCTTTATTACCATTCAAAGTTCCCTCTTTTCCTTCTAGTCCTTCACCCAGCTTGAGGCAGAAGCACTGTCTGCTCACATGTGTATCCTCTCCACTTTCCTAGCATAAAGCTTGTCACACTGTAGGTGTCTGAAATCTGCTGCACTGAACTGAACCAGAAATACATTACAATTACTATTTAGTGAATGTGCCCAAGAAGCCACTGAATTTTCTAGCCATTGCTCATTGAACCTGACTATGAAAACCAGCAGAAAATAGCTGATGGAGAAAGCTATTAGCACAGCATGAAACCAGCCTCTTTGGTTAACTTCTGACTTAGGGGCTTGCTCTCCTTTCTCAATAGCTGGGAAGCTATGTGCATAGCTATACCTGGGAACTTCTCTCAGGTTTCCAAGGCCTCTGGAGGGTGAGAACCCATCTTCTGGGTTCAGCTGAAGATGAGACTGGATGGGAAAAGTGAGGCTTCACCCCAAAGAGTCCAGCCTTTACAGCAAGATTCATCCACTCAGAAGCCAACGATGTCACCAGTGAATCTTTCAGCCTAAGAACAGCCAGGCTCTCATCCTCCTTCACAGGTGTGTCAGCCACACAAGTGTGGTCAAGCTATCACCAAGATACGTATCCATGACTTAACCCACTTTGTATCTGTGGTTGACTCTCTTGATTCTATTTTTTTCCTCTTAAAAATGGTTCCTATCTTAGAATCTCAAGGGTCATTCTACCTATCAACTCATTTTATGCACTCTTATGAAATACATTCATCCTCATGTGGCCATATTCTACATGGTCCTCAGTAAGATTTAACTTCTAGCCATATGCGGCTGTACTGTTTGGGAGATCCTCAGATCCTGGGCTAAGAGGACAGCATTTTCCTCATGTCAAACACCTGACGTTCTGCATCGTTACCTTTTACAATAGTCAGTTTCACAAGTGCTACAAAAACACCTTCTCAGCTCATTGCACAATCTTAGGAAGCCTCCTCTCTGCTCATAAGCAAAATCTGACCCTTTCTCCTGCAAGAGAAAGTTGAAATAAGACTGAGCTGGGAGTATGGTGGCTGGTCATCCTGGGTGCTCTAGACCTGCCACAATCCTGCACTTTCCACAGATAGACTTACAGCCCAGAATCTGAGTCTAAAGGGACTCTCTAACTTTTTGGCTTGTTCCTTACCTCTTCGTAGAAACCTTGTGTCACTTTGAACTCTGTTCTCCATGATTGCTAAGCATGCAGGCTGCCTGCCAAGTGTGTACTGTATAGCCTTATCTTCCTAACTAGTGTGGAATTATAACTCTTACATCTTCTGTACCTCCAGAAGTATTGCAGAAACATATTTTTATCTTTAAGTGAACTAAGACATAGCATAAGAATTTTGTGATACTGCACTTTACTTTTGCCAACACTGACAGACTGTTTAGTAACTTTATTCTTTGTGATAGGTAGATAAATAAAATAGGTCAACATTTAAAAAGCATCATAGCAAGAAGATTTTGTGGTCACCAGATACTGTACTTCTTAAAGTGAAGGCAGCCAGGGCCAGCAAGATAGCTCAGCAGACTAAGCACCTGCTTAGGCAAGCGCAGGGACCAGGGTTCGATCCCTGGTACCACATGCTATTACAGCCCTGCCCACAGGCACACTGAGCTGGTGACCAAGTCTAGGCATGGTGGTGAAAACCTGTAATCCCAGCACTGGGAGGCTTGACAACAGGAGGATCGCTACAAGTCTGAACTGCGTAGTGAGACCTTGCACAAAATACACAAAAAATGAATAAATAAATAAATAAAAATAAAGTGAAGGCAGCCTCCACATCAAAGGGCTTGGTCATGAATTTCTGTCTACAACAACACTATAAATGCTTATTTTAATCTTCCCTGGAAGAAGGCACAGGCAGGCCAGCTCCTTCGGTTATCATTTGTGAAAGGAGAGAAAAGTTGTGTGTGGAATATTAAATGTGTCACACAGCCACCAAAGAGGCTCACATGCCTTTCCACACAGGATGAGAGCAGGCCCCAGAAAGGACACAAAGATGACATCTTAGGCCAGGGCCTTTAAAAAATAGCACTGTGCCTACCATCCAAGTTTTACTATTTACAAACCCCAAGTCCACTTTGTGTTATTTCTGGGAAGTAGTCGCAGATGTTTATAAGGTACTGTATGATTTTTATAAAGTACTTCCACATGTACCAGCTCACTGAATTATAATGACAGATTAGATTTAAGGCCTGGAAATGCAGATAAATATATCCAAGATGACCATCCAAGACCAAGAAGTCAAACATAGCAAGGATCATGTTCTCACAGAAACACTTGGGAATTCTGTTGATTCTTAAAATCTTATGTATTTCCGAGGCCCTTCCACCTCCTTTTTCACATTGTCTGCATGGGCCACAGGTGATCCCTTGGGCAAGAGGGGAAGTGATAAGAGGAAAGAAAAATAGAATTTAAGCTGAAGTCATAGCTGAATACTCCAGGTTTTGAGACCTACAAACCCTTCCTCTGGTTCACAGGAGATACAGGTAACACCGTCCCCACTTTCTGATGAGCACAGCTTCACACTGACTTCAGGGTGCTAGATCTCAGATGCAGTAGGTTTAATGTTCTGTGGTTATTGACTTGTGCTTAAAAAAAGCAACAAGATCTTCCTGAATCACATTCAATAAAACAAAAGTAGACACAAATTTCTATTTTTTTTCAAAATAACCAAGCTAATTGAACATTAATGAAAAACAATAATATTCAATGCAAATAAAAGCAGTTACACAGGAGACCTGGACATCATACTCAGGTTCCTTGTTTTGTGATTGGCCCAAAGATCTCGAAACTTTAGCCTAATGAAATCTCAGGAAATTCCAGGTAGAAGAAAGAAATCCATGGAGAGGAAACAGAAATGGAGAAAGCCTGTCACATTTCCTGGTTGTCAATTAACTTCTACTAAGAAAAAAGAAGAAATACTATCTTCAGAGTCACGTGCATGAGTGTGCATGTGTGTGTGTGTGTCGGCAGATTGAACCCAAGCCCACACTGAGATATATCCCCAGCTCTTTGTGTTCTTTGAGACAAGGTCTCATTAAATTCCTTAGAATGTGCTTGAATTTGCAATCCTCCTGCCTCTGCTTCCCAGATTGCTGTGATCACAGGCATGTAATTATGTCTGGATTCCTCAGAGTTGTTAATACACAATCCTAGTGTTTATACAGGCAGTTAATCAAAGCCTCCTGGACCAGACAACAGAGACAAACAAACCAATTCCTTATCATGAGAGACAGAGATAGAAATGGGAAGAATATAAACAAAAGAGGTAAAAGGATAATGCAGGAAGAAACCTACAAATAAATTCAGTCAAAAGTATAGTAGTATCTATAGAAGTATTTGCAAAAGCTCTATCTTTCATGGTTGATTCAGCTCCAATCAACCATAATTGGAGATCCAGTAGCTCAATAAATAGAAACAAGACACATATAACTCTTTTCCTAGTTGTCCCATAGACTTCCTTGGAGATCAGATCTTCCTTAGAGAAGTCAGATGCCTTCTTATCTGGAACTTCAGGGCCAGGGTGAGCTCACACCAAATTGGCTCAAGAATGATTCATAACCAGACTTGATATTTTCCTGAGACCCATCTCTCCCTCAAGGTGGGAATTATGATATTCAGGTAGACTCAGGCTTAGATATAAAGTATTCCATGGTCACCAAAGAAGTGTGTGAGTAACTAGAAGGTCAACATAGCAGGCCTATCAAGGATTTGTGTCTTTTATGTCTCAATGAAGAGTTTTATAATGAGTCAAAATATTCTGGGACATCTCTTATGAAGTCAATCAAGGCTAGATATTAGAGAATGTGACAGGCTCACATTAAACTACATCGTTATCCTCAGAAAACTGAGGTGAGAAAGAGTTGGATTTTAAAAAATAATATATTGCTATGGACTGATGTAAATTTGCTTGCCAATGGAGCAGTTTTGGGAAGTGGGGCCTTTAGGACATGATGAGGTCACTAGGAAGATGAAGGACTCTACATTCTTGCTCTCATAGGATAGGGTTAGTTACTGCAAGAGCAAGATGTCATGAAGCAAAGTCATACTTTGCATCGTGTCTGCCTCCCACATGCCTGGGAGAAGACAAAACACAGACTCTGAGTCCTTCTGAGTCTCACCCTACATGGCATCAGGCTTTCACACTTTCCATTCTCCAGAATCATGAGCTCAAATAAGTCACTTTCTTCAGGAATTACCTAATCTCGAGTGTCTTATTATACTAACAGAAAATGGACTAAGATACACACACTGAAGAGCACTTTCATAAAATACCAAAAGGGGACATGCAAACATAACAATTTCTTTGCTCTTAAGATCACTGTTCTCTGGACTTGACCTATCTAATCCTTAAACCTGGAAATCCTACCATACCTTCTTAAAGCCAATCAAACAGAAGCTCTTTCTCCATTCCAACATTCTTTAGATCCCAAGACATGCTGTAGCTTTCTTGTAGCCCTTGACATACTTAGGCTCATGTTAAGGATATTTTGTCTGTACCAATGCCAACAATTGGAGAAGACAAAACACAGACTCTGAGTCTACATCTCTTGCCAGTAGCAACCATGCTTGTTCAATTTAAATGGAGTTCCTAATTGATTGCCAAATGAATAGATTTTCCTAGCAACAGACAATGCTTTTCATCTGAGATGCCAATTCTGGTTGATTAACAGTTGGTTGCCTAGAGCACAGTTTGAAGGATTCTGAGGACATGACAGAACACTAAAGGCTGCTGTATTCAATTCATGATTCCTATTACACTGGAGGACTGGGAATTGTGGCACAAATGCTGATGATTTGGCAATGTAAGAGTTATAAAAATATAGAGGAAGAATATTTCCTCTGTACAGAGAGGTCCTCAGAGTATATCTATATCTATATATTTTAATATTTATATAAGAAAAACTTATATTAATATTTTAATAGTAAAGTATTAAGATAGCATGAGATTAATGCAAGTCACCTTTGTCTTCTACAATACAAGCTGTGTTCAAAGTGCTGGCCATTAGCTTGCAGGCATTTCTTAGTACAGCAAACTGCTGAAATGTTCTGGCAGACTCTGTATATGGTAACAGTGGGATACAATTTTCAGAATGGGCAGATACAAGTTTCAGGATTGGCAGGAAAGAACAGCTGATACTGTTCTGAGCACAAGTATCAGTGCAGGAAAGTAGCACCTGTGCTAGGAAAGCCACCATCAGAGAAGCCCAAAGCTGGACAAAGTGGACGCACCTGTAATTGCAGCACTCTGGCAGTCTGAGGCAGGAGGGCTGCAAATTCAAGCCCAGCCTAGGTGACTGTCCAAGGGCTCGGGAGGCAGCTTAATGTAATGGCCCTCATATCACAGACATAAACAAATTAATAAGGACAATAAGGTACAGTGCAAATAGAAAGTTTATGTAAGAAAAAGGGCTAATTAGTGTGTCAGTGGGTTGGGTAAGGAAGAGCCCTGAGACAGAGAAAGGATGGAGTAAGGGGCAGGATAACAGCTTTTATTTTGCCTTCTTACAAGAGTGAAGTCTACAAGAAAGCTTCTAACTACCAAATTACATGTATCAAGATTTGTTGAGAATGAAGAAACCTTACCTCATGATTAATAATCTGAGCTTTGGAATTAAGGCAGTCCTTAGTACAAATCCTGTTTCTGTACTACGCTCACATTACCTGAGCCTTTTAGCTCTCAACTTCCCATCTACAAAATGGGAGACTTTCTAATTCACTCATTGTGTTGGGGTCAAATGTGACATAGATGTGCACAGACCTCATAGGAATGCAGATTTGTTTGTTTATATCCTGCGATCTTGGCATTCGTCCAAAGGGAGTGGGGGTAAAACCTTACTAGCCAAGTGATTTCATTTTTAGTAAAATAACCTAAGAGATTTGGGGGATAACTCAAATCTCTGGTACTAATCTTTCAGTGGAGCTTTTACTGTGACAAGACATACAAATGAAAAACTATGAATCCATTTTTGCTTTCAAGAAAAATCCTGTTTAACAGAGAGAGAGAAAAAGACCTTACAGGAAGCCCTTAATACATATTAGTATAAGGCTTAGGTAGCCGTGACAGAAGGAACTTTTGAAGGAAGAAAATTTTCTCAATGTCTCATAATTTAGGGAATTATGTAGGAAATCTCTAGAGAAGCTAAGTGGCTTAGAAAACAATTGAGTGTATGTGATATCCACAGAAATTGAAAAAAATCCTTTTTTTTTTTCCTAGGACTAGAAATTAAAGGAGGCTGGGGAGATTTCTCAGTAGAATAAGTGCTTCCCTGGCAAGGCAAGAGCCTGAGTTCAATCCCTGGTTCTGCTAAAAATAATGATAATAATAATAGAAATTAGAGAGATTAGTCTTTCTGCAGTTAGCCGTTTGTGTTGATGGCACAATTTTTTTTTAATTGCTGATTTTATTGTTTACTGAGTTATAAGTAACCAGATAACTCTTAAGAAATAGAGAGCACTGGTAGAGAAATCATTATACAATCTCACCTAAGCCTTGTCCCCTTCTCCCCTTGGTTGGGTGCATGCTGTAGTTTTAACCATCTGAGCACTAAGCCTGAAGTTTCAAGTGCTTAGTGCTCAGACCTTCTTTGGGGGCAGTTTCTGAGTCAAAGTTCCACTCCCAAAGGCTACCACTTTAGTTCAACATGCGGACCAAGCAGAGCTCACCTGATTAAGACCCCTGCTAGACACTAGGATATGCCCAGGTGAGCAAAGCAAGCTGAGGTCAAGGGGTCTAGCAACCAAATGCTCAGCCTGGGCAGCGGGCTTGGGGGAAGGTCTCACTCCTCAGTGCTAGCTCTGGTCTCCAGTGCAAAGAATGATGTGCGTAGGGTCATTTCCATATCCCTCCTCCACATCTTGACTACAAGGGGTCCACTGCCTGGACCTCATACAGCTGGGGTCTGGCCCAGGAGAGGAGCCACACAGGACATGCTGTATGAAACATCTGTGGCCTTGCACAAATTCCAGCCCTCTCAGGAAATACAGGAGTATTGGCTGGAAAGGAAATAGCTCACCTGTGCTAATGGAACTAGCAGTCAGAAGATATTTTTCCAGAGTAAGGTAACAACGTTTCTGGCAAGGAGTGAGTCACTGAAACACTTCCTGTTCATTAACAGAGGTGCTACTGTGGAGTGTGCTAATTACAACAGAAAGCTCTTTGTTGCATTTAAGGCAGTTCGTTGATGCATTCTAGCATCAGCTCCTTCTAAAACTACTGTGTAGCTGAACTCTAGCTTCGTGAGTTATGGTCTTCACAGCAACTGTTGCCAATAGTGTCTTCTATTAGGTGTATTTTTAACATGCATAATAGGAAAAGCCACTTAAAAATATCGGCCAATTTAACAGATGCTACAGGGGGCATCTGTTAAATGAGCCACTCAATTTAATCTAAAGTGAGAGCATTCTCTTAGAGAGTGCTTGAGTCCTCATAATGTAAGTGACCCCAGAGCTCCAGCGACACAGGAGATGTGCAGGTCCACAGGCAAATACGGCTTTCCTGGCACCTGGCCAGCATGACGCTGACCCTCCACAACCATTATTTTCAGGCCCAGCTCTGCAAAAGGTAATTACAATTTCTCACAAGTAATCAACGTGGAAAGCTCTCACTCTCTCCGTAAGCCTTGAGAGCCTGTACATGCATTCACATGCTGTCCAGCAGTGGAGTCCCTGTCCCACGTGTTTGCTTGCTGTCTGACCTAACCCATCTGAGACACTCTCTGAGCCCTCCCACCCCCAGAACCAGCACACAAACTTCTGCAGCACACAGCATCTTCACTGAAGCGCTTCGTTTCTTACACTATTCCATTTCTTTTTTATTGCCTTGTGTTTTTTTTTTTTTTTTTTTGGGCAGGCTTCATGTATGTCAGGCAAGAGATGGAACCCAGGCCTCATCCATGCCAGGCAAGTGCTCTACCACTGAGATACATTGTTCAGCCCTGGTGCTCAAATTTTTGACAGGTGCGCAATTTTGATTCTGAAGTTTACTAAACAAAACACTGTATCTAACAGTAAGCAACATTTAATGAGATTTAATATGCATCAACCATTAGCAATTTATATTCAAAGTCCTTCAAACAAGTTGCATATATAATGTATATATGCGTATATAATTGTGTACATATACATTATATGTATTTTATGTGTGCACACATATATATACACACCAACCCTAGTATGCATAATATAAGATGAAGCATCACTTTTAAGGCTAATTTTATAATATTGTGTTTAGATAATTCAGTTTGACATCTAGATACCTAGATTTAGGTATCTGTCTTGCATAAAAGAACTCTAAATCAGAATACTTTTACTGATTCTTCTAATCTGATAGGTTTTAATTTCAAGATGAAAGCAAGCACTAGCACTCAAAACCCAATTTTCTCAATTCAATATATGGGAAGTGTGCAAAGCCAACTAAAGGAACTTTTCTGTAAGGCATTTATACAGATATGTGTGACTGATAGGTAGATAGGTTCAAGTAGACAGGATAGATTTAAGTAATACCGCATAGACACAAACCTAAGTGTGTGTATATAATATATATAATATATATATATTGCATACAAATATTATTCATTTAGTCATATAAAGTGTTTTATGGACACTTTATGAACACTTATGTTCTTGAGAACATAGAGGCAAAGATTCTTTATTATCAACTTCAAAATTGAAAATAGCATGGAAACCAATTTGTAGTAATCATTATTTTTCCAATAACATTTGTGATGTCTGTGACATGCTATGGATGAAACACACCTGTCCAAATAAAATATATATATGAATATCTGGATTACTTCTTTTTACAAAATTGCCTTTAGTCAAAAGTCACTGTCAGCCCTTGCACATGCTTTCAGTGTCACTGTGATAGGTGCACTCTGTGCTCATTTCAAAAAATAAAACCCAACCTTTCTCTTGATGCAACAGTTTTGTAATATACTATAAACAAACATGGGGATCTGCCACAAACGTAACAGTTTTATAATATCTCTATGGTGAGAAATATATGAATAGTTTCACAACTTTGCGTGTTATCCTTTTTCAAAATTATATAAATATACATTTTTTAAAAGTCCCTATTACCTATGCCTTTTTTACAACTATGCCAGTTTTGTATTCCTCACATCAAATTATTTGTTATATATTATAGAAATGACTGAAGATACAGGAATTAGGCCACTCATTACTTTAAATGAAAGGTTTTTTTTGAAAATAACTTTTAATTTTGTGATTTTGAATATTTTGTGTTTTGTGAATATTTTAAGTTAGAGATATATGAAATACAAAAATATACATTTATTAGACCTCTTTTTTCTCTTATAATAAATAATCCTACACTGACATAGAACATTACCTTGGTAATGGTCCCATATATGATTTATATTATTATCTCTAAGTCATAGAACAGATAACTCGACATCAAGCTCATTTCTTCATTTAAAACTCCGCCCGCCCCCTTATTCCCTACAGAAGAGTCCCTCTGGTTCCTGCCAGTAAACTGAGGTGTGTTGTCATAGAAGCAAATGTTCTTAAACTAGAGGCGACCTCCAAGATTTCCGGACCCTGGGTCAGCTAGTGCATAGCACACACGCCACTATGATCTGAGCCTGAGCCCTTGGCAGACTTCAGCCATCAATTTCCGAAGATGTTTTTCCATTTCTTTTCTCAGCAAATATTGTACCACACGGTCTAAGACCTATAAGTGGGATCTAGCACAGGAATGGGACTCCTTTTTCTCTGGCAGTTAATTCAAATCCCTTTCTTTCTGATAGAAAAAAACCAAACAACCAGAGCTCTAAAGAATGTAAGTAGCAGATACACTTTTTCCTCCATATAGCTTTTTAAGAGTCAGTTGCATTATTTTAAAGTCCTATTTTGTTTTTAAGTGCCTGGCAAGTTTAATGGGAAAAGGAAGATCTTTTTGAGGAAGATACACATGCTTGATAGACAGGTAGATGAAATAAATGTCGATCTATATTATTTATATAGATCAGAGAGGGATGAAGTAACTGGTGAAGAATCTATGGAGGAAATAAACCATCAAAGATCACATTTAAAAGCTCAGACGTAGGTGATTTGATTTGACTTAAGAAAAATCACTTGGGGGCTGGGGGTGGGGAACAAGAAAAATCACTTAGACAGCAGTTTCAACTCTCAACTATTATAGGAGCTTGAAAGGATCTTTAGCCTCAGAGGCCCATACTCGAGTCTTATAGGGTAGAAGAAAGACTATTATCTTATAGAGCAATATGTTATTTCCCAAAGGATCTCTGGAGAGAATTATCATGGTGGATTCTAAATGCTACAAAATCCAGAGCTAGAAAGAGACCACAAACATAGGAGAAAGTGATAAGATGACAAGACATGGCCACTCCATGTGGACAACTAATGAAGAGTGCAGAAGCTATTTCCCTGTAGAGGTCCCAGCAGAAGTGTGATCTTGCCAGATTTCTGACTTCTGACCTCCAGCACTGGGTGACAATGAATTTCTGTTGTTCGGAAGCCATCCAGTTTGTGGTAACTTGTCACAGCCACCCCAGGAAATGAAGACAACCTTAATCCTTAATGAGTTCACGAAGACCAGTCCACTGAGGAGCGTCACACCTCCACGATCTACTCACCTCCTAACACCCCCACTTATGAGTGTGTGAGGCTTTAGGGGACCATCTAGATATAAACCACAACAGATAATTTCCAGAGCTGCTTCAGAAAATGGCAAGGATGACAAACGTGGCAAAATGAGGATGAACACCTAAAGGTAGTTAGTTAATGGCACTTTTACTCTAATACATTTTTTAAAAAATTTAAACACTTCACAGTACTTTTCAATGTGTAACAGATACATTTATAATCATTTATCAGGTTTCAGACCTAAACCCACAGAACACAAATGACATTTTAAGGTTAAACACTATATACAGTCCTTCATCTCTACCTGGCCACCTGGCCACCGGTTTCCAAAACAAGGCAGTCAGCAAATCGGAGTGCCATGACCTGCACCCAGTGATATCGAAAAGGGGAGCATTCATTGTAGAACCTTTCTCCTCCGAGGAGCCAAGACCTACTACGTGTAGCACTAAATGTTTATATTCCTTTTGTGAGGGCAGCACATGGACACCACATATCTTAATTCTTCTTTTTAATCCCCTCTCCTTCCCCTCCACCCCTCTCTATTTTTTAGTTCCCCTTCCCCTGAGATGGATCTATCTGTCTGTCTACCTACTCATCTACCTATCTGTGTCTACTTTCTTTCTCTTTTTTTTTTTTGGCAGAACTGAGGATTGAACTCAGACCCTTGCGCTTGCCAGGGAAGTGCTTATTCTACTGAGCCATCTCCCCAGCCCTTCTGCTACTTTCTTTTATCTACTTTTTAAAAAAATTTTACTCTGCTTTCTCACTGAGACTGCATTAGATCCTATTACAATCACACTTGACACCTGTAAGGAACAGGGGGAGATGATTCCGAGATGCCAACATTCCACAGTGGCTCCTGAGGGCAATGTCAATATGCATGCACACCATATAAATAAAATGATAATCATCACAGTTCCCTGACCCCCAGAAGATATTTTTTTTCTTTTATTTTGGTTTAATTAAAAAAATTATTAGTACTTAATGATTGCCTTTATTGTGGGGAATTAGTAAGGTACATAATACTTTAATCTATTTCACTTCCTCTCTCCTCCCTCCATTTGTCCCCTTTCTATTTGAAAAGTCACTGTATAATATGATAATGTCTTGTGTGGGGGGAGCACCCTGACTTGTCTGCTAAGCAAGGGAGTCAGACAGGCAGAGAGTAGGATGAGATGAAGTGGATTAAGATGTGCACGTAACAATGGGGTGGGCCAGGTCCAAGATCCAGGCAAGAGGATCACCAAGTCAGCCAGCAGTGGGAGTGGAAGGTACAAGATGGATGAGAGATGTCCAGCAATCTGAGCATCAGCATGCAGTGGGATGTGGGCTAATGGAGAAGACAGTGGCGATCTATAACTAGATAGGGAGTCCTGGAAGGTGCCCCATGTTGGAAAAGAACATGGTGCAATTCACTGTGGACATGGAGAGGTTGTGGAGACTTCAGGGTATCTGGTGCCCAGCACACCTTTGCTGGATACCTGGATGCTGAAAGTGTTGGCTCCTGCAGGCATGATCCCAAATACTGCTGAGCCAAAGGCAGGGAAGATGGGGCTGAGCCTGGAACCACAGCCTGGGCTGCTCACCTGGTCCATCCTTGCGGGCTTCACAGACCGACACAGAAGCAGCCAGAGGGAGGATGCAGGCACCAAGTCTCAAATGAACACTACAGGTATATGCAACAGAGTGCCCGCGTAAGAAACACAAGGCTGAGCCTGAGCAGCACTGAGAACAAGGAAGACTTCAGCTGTCTGGTAATGGAACTGGAATCTACCACTGATTGCTTCTTTCACACTTCAAAGGAAATTATTTCAAATGAGGAAGCATTCCAGCTCCACCGAATAAATACTACCTACTGCCCTTTTCTGAAGATCCTTAACTTAAAATCATAGGTTTTTAAAAATGAATGAAACAATTAAACTAAAGAAGAAAGTGAGGCTGTAAGTTCTAAGTGGGGTGAGGACCCAAGACACTCCCCAACAGTGCACCCCGTAAGATCACTGTTGGTAACTTGAGTCAGGATGCTCATGGAACTGTCGCACCCAGAAATTCTGCTTCAAGGGGTGGGGAGATAGCTCAGTGGCATAAGTGCCTGGCAAGCTCAAGGTTCTGTGTTCAATCCAAGGCACTAAAAAAAATAAAGAAATTCTGCTTGAACAGAAGCCCCATTTAGAGCCCAAAATTTCTTCCCATTGAACAAAAGAAAAACTTGTCTGCCTCTTTTGAATTGAGAGTTATGCCGTAGGGTACATACTGAACAAAACAATTAACTATTTCCATTAAAAAAAAAAAAAAAGGGAATGTTACAGAGGCAGTGCTGGCTTGAAAGAACATGTCATCACAACATTTGAATCACCCTGTGCTCTAAATTACAGACTGGACATGAAGAAGAGATACAGCAACAGACTTCACTTCATAAAATAATTTTCTCATCATCAAATAAATCAGGTTTAACTTAAAACAACCTTTATTGGGCACCTATCTTATGCCAACCCCAGAGCTGGGCATGTTCACATTACCTTAATGAATGCTAATAACAAATATTCCCATTTTTCAGATGAGGACCCCAGAGAATTAGCAACTTGCCTAGAGTATCAGAGGCTGGTAGTGGCAGGATTCAAATCTAGGACTGCAAACCGAAGGCTTTGTGCTCGTTCTACAGGAACAGGGAATGCCTCTACAATTTATAATGAAACCAATAGAAATGATCCTTATAGTATTTTAGGACCAACTTCTTTTATGAAAACTCAAGCTATTATCTTCAGGATCTTGCAGGACTTCACAGAAATAAACAATGATGATAACTTAATTTCAATCCTTTACTTATGAGCAAGAATTTGAGAAATATTTAGTTTGTAGCATCTTCCGGTCTATGATAAAAGTCCTCTTGCATTTTCCCCTCAGATGCTATATCTTGGAAAATCAGAGACTTTACGTGGGATCTTAAAAGTTCTCTACCCTTTGCTTCAATTAAATGAAGTATTTTTCGGGGACCAAGCCTTTCAATGGCTATGATCAGAAGATGACATTTCACCAGGGTATTTAATAAATTTAACGGTTTTCCTTCTTTAAGATCCAGACACTGGAAAATCCAGAAAGAAGGGTGCATGTGAGCTTTTGCAATTTTTCTGGATCAATTAAGGCAGCTATAAAATCATTCCTCACTCTAATGACTTAGCAGGGGCTTATAAATACATAGTGCCTGTCAAAGCTGGAGTTTCACTGCTTGTGAAACAAGTGGGCCAGAGCAGACTACACAAAAGTGCTAAGATTCTTTTTACTCAGCCTGAAGTGTGTTGAGGTGAAAGGAAAAGGGGCGTGGGATGGATGCCCTGGGAGTGGTCTAGGCTTAAGACTCCTCAGCCTAGAAGCAGAAACACACAAAGGAACTTCCCTGCCTTGTTGTCTGGATACAGAAATGCGCAGCAACACTTCAGCCAGCCTCTCTCAGATTTCAAATGGAGCATTTCCTTTATGGAGAAAACAAAACAAACACCACAAAGAAACCAAAAGGGAGTCAGGCTCCTGGAGCTCACCTGTACTAGAACTGGGAAAAGGCACATCTGAGACCAAAGGCTGCGGCTTCCAAATGCCTGGGGAAGGTTTATCCTGTCCCACCACATATAAATGAGACGTATGTAAGTGGTTCCAACTGCCAGGGAACAGCTGCTCAACGTCCTTTGCAAGCCAGCCTCTAATGAGTGGGTACACTGTCCCTGGTGCCTAGAACATGTCAACAGATGAAGAGCCCAGGGCTGAAAAGTCAGGACCTCTGCATCACCACCAGGAATGGGGAGGGAGACACATGCTTTAGGTCATCCCTCAAGAGTCTGGACACAAGGATTTAATAATTAGTACTGTACTTATCACTTGGAAAACAAACAAGATCATTGCTTCCTTGGGCAGAAAGGAAATCAAATCACTGTAGGTCTGCCATTTGTATGTGGTGGGACAGGATAAACCTTCCCTAAAAATGCCCCTTCTTCAGGGGGAAAAGTCAGCACTTGCTTTTCTATTACTTTCCTCCCACAGGAATGTCCTCTGGGGGCAATTGCAGGATGTTATTTATTTACTAAAAACCTGACTTTCCTTTGCATAAAGTTCTGGAGGAGTCAATCAGACCACGAGGATCCCATGAACTTCCAAAGCACTTTTTCTTTTGGTCGGGAGGGTATTGCAAGGGGAGCAGGAAACTACCACATACTTAGCAATTCAGAAGGCTCCCTGGAGAAGAAAGTGCAGGAGGTCAGGAGGGGGACAACCCACCGCTCCAGCTGCATTCTGGAAACGGTGGTGGAGCCTGCCAAGGAATCCACTTTCCCCAGAGGGTGCACCAGCCTTCACCTCCTGAGTGTCCCCACCAGTGCAAGCTCTTAGAGCAAGAAAACAGAAATGACTCCAACTCCAAAGAAACACATCATGGAGCCCAATTTAGAAGCAGGTGACCCTGGCGCAAACGCAGAATCTAACTATGAGTAACTCATATTCCTGAGCCATGGCTCAGACATGCACCTGATCCAGTGATCTGTCAGGAGTGAGCCACTTAAATACACCTTTGTTTAAAAACAAGTAAAAAGCTTGCAATTATCTTTAATTGGGGGCACGAGCAAGGCAGCCCAGAAAAGGGGCGGGGGTGGTTCTCCTCCCTTTCGACCTCCTTCAACCTTGATTTTCTGCAGGAATCTGGCAATTTAAGGCTTCCAGGTAGGGCAGCAAGCGCTGGCCGGGCAGGAAGGCACCTCTCCACCCTGGGCGAGGGAAAGCAACGTTCCCGGGCTTCATCTGCAGGGGGTCCCAGCCATCCCGGAGGCCAAGGTGCCTGCACTTCATCCCACTTTCTGAACCGTGGTTCAGGGGCAAAAAAGGGAGATGAGAGAACAGGTGGCGTTAAATAAAAAATTAAACCCTTTGTGGTTCCAAAGGGTCACCTCCGAGAGCGCCACTTGGTTCCCTTCCCAGCCAGCCTCTAGGATCGTGCAGGGTAAAGCAGCACAGACGCTTGAGGAGCAGCCACATGGGAGTCCCCGAGGAGCTTTGTTCTCCGTTCACAGCAACCAGGGACTCGCGGGTGCGAGGGTGGGCGCCGGGCGCGTGGGATCCGAGCCCGAAGCCGGGCGCGCTCCGAGCGCCGTGCCCACCTCGCCTCGCACGCGGCCTGGCTGGGGCGCGCGTCGCCCGCCCGCGGCGGCTCACCTAGCAGCACGGCGGCCACGGTGGACAGCAGCAGCCAGTTGTTCCTCACGAAGCGCTTCCAGTCGGACCCCTTCCTCGCCGGCTTGCCCATGGCTCCTGGCGAGGGCGGCCGCAGCGATGGTGCGCGGGGCTCGGGCGTCGCGAGGGGGCCGGGGCGGCGGGCGCGGGGGCGCCAGGCGGAGGGTGCGCGGCGAGCACCGGCGTAGCTGCTGTTGCTGTCACTGACCGCCGCCTCTGGGATCGCGCGGCCCGCCCGCCGCCCAGCCAGCGCTGTGGTTTTGCGTGGCGGCCGCGCCCGGCTCCTCCTGCTGCCGCGTTCTGCGGCGCCCGGGCCAACCAGCGAGCGAGAGGGAGGAGCAGCGGGCCGGGCGCGCTGGGGGGCGCGTGGGGCCCTAGCGGGGCGCGGGCGCTGCGGCTGCGGACACCTGCGTCCCGCCCACCGCTCGGGTCCTGCCGCCCACTGGGCGCACCGGCCTGCAGACTGCGGTTCCTGCTCCCTTCACCCAGAGAGGCGGAGCCACTGCGCCTCCCGCGCGGGCGAGGCCACCTTCCCGGGCCGTACGGCGCAAGCCGAGGCCCTCCAAGCTGGGAGAGGCTTTGAGCCCGGGAAGCAGTCCCTCGCTGCCCTGCGCAGAGCCCAGGACAGCCTGAAGGGTCTGGGAGAAGGATGGAGGCAGGTGGGCACGGGAGGGGTGGGGGCCCGAATTCCCCTGCAGGGGTTATTCTTCTCTCTGGTCGCAGTAGCTGAGACTCCAACAGACTTTGCCTGTGGACACACGCTCGGAAGCGCTCCCGGGACAGGGGGATGGTCCCTCTCACAACTTTGCATCTGCTCTTGGGTACTCGCTCTGCGGTGCCAGTAATCAGGACTGAGAATCAGGCTGTGCTGGGAACGTGGGCGCCCCCGCCCCTCCAAATACGTTAGAGAGCAGAAGTGGGGAAATTAACACGGTGCCAAATACATTTCACACCACGGAGTGAATTTTCTAGTTTCTCTATCCAATTTTTTCACCTTCACATAAACTCTTTCCATCCCTGAGCACTACATCTACTGTGCAATTTCATGTGTTATCAGCTTTCCTAAAATTACCTTAACCGTTGAACTTTTTTGCCCTTTTGTTATTTTATCTATTTATTTATTTATGTGTTTGGTGCAGGTTCTCACTATGCAGTTCATACTCATAGTGATCTGCCTGTCTCAGTTTCCCCAGAGCTGGGATTGCAGGCATGTGTCACCACACTCGGTTTTGGTGGCCTGCAGGGCATGTGGTACTGGGGGTTGAACCCAGGTCCTTATGTTTGCCAGCCAGGAGGTTAGACTGCCAAGCTTTCTCCCCAGCCCTTTTTGCCCTTTTGTAGACTTTTCTGTAGTTGGGGGTGGTCACAGTATACAGGACTAGATTAGCTGATGACTGACACACTGCCGTTCAGACGTCGTTGTTTTTAACTGATAAACGTGACCTTAAAAAGGTAAGAAATTAAGCTTTATCAAACAGACACACAATACAAATGAACTGATCAGAAAGTAAGGAAGTAACCTTTGAAAGAAGGAAATGCAAAAGGTATTTAGGTCGTCCAATGTCTGAGGTAGCTCTGAAGACATGTTAGGAGAAACTATCCAGAAAGAGAAAGATTCCATAGAAAAGCTGACAGAACTTAGATGCCCATATTGAGAGGGTAGGTAAATACATGATAACATTATTGTGCAGCTGGACATTGTACAGTCTACATAAAGAGAATTCATGCAGTTTTTAATCAGTTGGAATAGAAACCAAAAAAGAAAGATTAAAATATCTAATTTGATCATAGGTACATTAGCATATGTACTGAAGCAAGTATTTAAAGACAGAAATGCACACAGGTTTAAATAAACAATGGCTATCTTTGGGTTAGAACATCTTATTTAAATCCTTTTCCTTTCTAGCTTTTTGTGTTTTTTCCCCCCCCATTTATATATATGGTACAAGGTCTCACTATGCAGCTCAGACTCATAGTGATCCTCCTGTCTTCAGCCTCCCTAGAGCCGGAATTACAGGCATGAGCCACCATGCTTGGACTCTGTCACCAGCTCAGTGTGCCCCAGGGGTGGGGTGAGTGTGCCATGCTGGATGGGTCAAACCCTGGTCCCTTATTTCACTTATTTCTGAAATAAGCAGACACTTATTTCACTGAGCTATCTCACCAACCCTTCCAGCTTTCTGTGTTTTCAAAGTATGTATGCAAACATGATTATTGTAGCTGCTGGTGGGACTCTTTCTATCAAATAAGTTCTTAAGGGAGGAGAAAAGTGCAAGAGCATAAGAGGAACTTTATACAACTCATGACTTTTTCAGTTGTAGTAAGATGACTACAGCTGAGTACTGGAGTTGATACTTAGGTTTAAATACCAGTACCAACACTTTCAAGCTAAGTGACCTTAGACACGTAGCTTACTGTTTTTGCATCTCAGTTTCTTCAGCTGTAAAATGGGACACATGTAATCTTTACCACATGGGGCATTGTAATAATTGATGTGATAATGTGCATGGAAGGTATACAATGCTCTCTGGCACCCAAGTCTTATCACTGGTCTTACTTGTGCCTATCTGGATGAACATCTTCTAAATCTACATTATTTATAGTTTGGGCTTCTCCTTTAGGAAGAGACATGCAGTAGTTTCTGTGTCTGATTTATTTTATTTATTTATCATATGGTCTTGAGGTACATCCATTTTTGTACAAATAATTCCAATTTATCTTTTATTTGGGCCAAATGGTACTTCTTGTGTCCACATGTCACACTTTCTTTATCTGCTCATCTGTTGGTGGGCATGTGAGCTACTTTCAAGATTTCACCATTTTGAGTTGTGCTACTATACACTAGTGCAGTGACAGCAACACCCATGGTATGGGTGTTGCTTGGGGCTGCTCAATACATTGAAAGTTCCAGAAGGTTCACCATCACTGACTAGGTTATGTGTGCATCTCTGCAATATGATGTCCTTTGGCTCTTTTGGAAAGATCCCTAGAAGATATATGGTTGGGTCAACTGGAATCTCTACTTGTAGTTTTCTGAGGGATTTCTCTAGTTCTTAGCACTTCACACACATTAATTCTTTTGGTCAATTCAACAATTCAGTGATAACTACTTCATAAGGCTTCTAGAAAAATCAGTAAATACTGTGTTTCATCCTCATCATACAGCTGAGGAAACCGAGGCATAAGGAGGTAAATTGACTTGTGTATATTGCTTGTATTAGTAGAACAAGGGCCTTGGTCTAAACTAAGAGGCTTGTTTCCATAATTTGTGCATTTAATTAAAATCTCTTACATAAGGAACAGACACAGAGTTGTAACAAAAAAGTTACCCTTGAGTTACATAGTTTCCTTTATGCAAGGTCTTTAAGAATCTGTACACCCATTTTTGCCATCAAAATGCTCAGGTAGACTCTGAATATGATGTATGAGGCTGTGATTGAACTAAAGCCTCAGTGTTTGTCACTGGTTCCTGTGGGATTTTCCTGCTTCTCAGTATGAAGCATTTCTTTGTGGAGAGAGGAGGTTGCAGACCATAAGGGCTGTATTCTCTTACTTTCCTGACCTACAATAGTCATACACACAATTAATCTCAGACTGAACAAGAGTGAAAAGGCAGTTCCAGTTCTCTCTAAAGCTCTACCTAATGGGCACCTGACTGCCTGCTCTTTAAAAGAAAATATCACTCTTGGAATAAGAACTTGAATCCTACAGGAAGAAATGTGAAGTTTATTTTTCTCTAAAAAATGTTAATGTCTTCCTTTTTTCTCAGGCTCTTCATATTCCTTTGAACTAATACCTATTGATTACATTTTGCCAATGTTCTTAGTCCTCCTCTTCCACCTCTTCTCAACATTTATGAAACTCTTTGTTATTGAAGCTCTTTTTAAGAATGTTGACTCATGGACCTTCCAGTTAGTTATTAAAGAAAGCAGACTTTGACTTTGTCACACAAGGTGATAGACATCCTGGCCTTATATAAATTTTTAAAAAGGCATTGGAAATGAAGCATCAGCTTCTGAGTGTCTCTTGAAATAATTTGCTGGTAGTGGTGCATCATTCTCAAGCAGATGCAGCTGTCTGCTTCCTCCTGTGCTGGGGCTCTGAGGAACATCATGGGCAGGAGAGGCTCCTTCAGTTATTCAGCTGTGCAGCTGCCCATGACTGGTGGTGGTGAGAAGGGTGCTGTTGTGGTTTGTGTCTAGTTGTCCCCACCACAGCCTCATGCAGTCACTGGGGCAGCTTCTAGAGCTTGTGCCTAATTCATGATCCCATGTGGGGATTATGGGCGTGAGTGCTACAGTTGCCCTGCGGCAGATAATCTGCAGACAAATGTAAGAGGGGAGAGAAACTAGCTAGAAGGTGCAGCAGCTGCTGCTTCCCCCTTTGCTCGTTGCTGTTTTCTGCTGCCAGGTATTGCTGCCCTCTGCCATGTGCTGCTGTGCCTGGGAGCCAGCAGATTATGGACTGAAACCTCCACTAACTGTGAGCTAAATAAACCTTTCCTTCCTTAATTTGGGCTGTTGGATATGTTGTCCTAATAACAAGAGAAAAGTAACTAAGACAGCTGCTGTCAGCACATCCAGACACCTGCTTTATTTTATTTTATTTTTATTTTATTTTATTTTATTTGTGGCACCAGGAATTGAATAGACATTTGCCTTAGCAATCTCCTCTTTATCTTCTGATCTCAGCCTGGACCTACTCTACATTGGAATTATGAATCAAAGACAAAAAGTACTGTTAATAATTAAACATTGCTGATAATTCTCCAAACAATATTTTACAATGATGATGTGGCTAAAAGAACCTTACTACCAGTTAGATGTCCTTGAACTACTGGACTCCACCAAAGTTCACTTCATAGGATTTGCTTACTCAGAAAACTGAAGGACAATTCCAGTTCATTTTAGGACATCATGGTGGGTTGACAACTAGTGGCCCACTTGTAACACCCAGTTGAACCGAGCCAGTGTGGTAGGCCCACCCGAGGGTTGTTGCCAGCAGCATAAGAGAAAGAAATGGAGGCGGAGAGAGGCTACAGGAGCTGTTGGTTTTTCTGGAGGAGCTTGCCATGCTGGCTTCCCTGATGAACTTGGCTGTTATTATCACAGAAGCATCTCAGCATCTTACTGTCACTGAGAATGGCTACATTTCACTTTGGGGGAGCTCTGGTTTGTATCTTGAGCATCACTTCCTTGCTCCAGAGGGGAAGATGGTGCACAGCTCAGCCTTCTGCAGAAGCTCATCACATTGGCTTTCCTGATAGGAACTTGGCTTTCCTCATTATGGAAGGAGCTCAGAACCTCACTGTTGTTGAGAATGGCTGAGTAATTTTCAAGGGATCTCTTGTTTTTACCTTGAGCATTGCTTCCTGGCTCCAGCTCAGATCCCTCAGCCTGCTGGCACAGATCCTTCATCCCCCGGGCATTGACTTTCTAGCTTCCACCACTGACCTTTGGGCCTTCCCAGCCCAGATCCATGAAATAGGCCTGCATGAGGCGTTGTCGTGGGTTCTGGTCTCCAGTTGGACTTTTGGGAGTCAACGGACTCTAGGTCTTCAGCTGGACTCATGCAGGGCATTATTGTGGCATCCAGGCCCTCAACTGAATTGAATTCTTTATGATTTTATTGTGTGGATAGATTTCCTGCACTCTTTTTGTATATGATTTTTTGTGTGACTTCTATAAAATATATGCCCTATATTGTTTTTCTTTGCAAATCCCAAACTATAGTAGATTATATATGATATATATATATATTTTTTTTTCTTTTCTTTCTATCTACTTCACACAGGATATATGTCCTTGACCAATTATATAGCCTCTCTGAGCCTCAGTATCCTCATCTGAAGATACCTGTTAGAGTAGTAAATGTAATGGTCAGTATATATTTGTGGGTTGTTTGTTTGTTTGTTTTGTGGTACTGCAGACCAAATTCCAGACCTTGCACTTGCCAGGCAGGTGATGTGCTACTGAGCTAGATCCCCAGCCTGGCCAGTAGATATTTGAAATGTGAAAAAGTTTTAGTCTCACTAGAACTCAATGAATTAACAATTTCAAACCAATATTTGTTTACCACCTGGACAAAGATATTTTAACATGAAATATTTAAACTATATAATTAAAATGTATAATTTTAAATATATATTTTATATTTTAGAAGATACAGAGAAATGAGTATGAGGTCTGCCTGATAATAGGTCTTGAAAACACTAAGGATAAGTAGACAATTTTTAAAATACTCTTCACCAAATCTGCTTGTACTCTTTAACTCAACCATTCAACTTCTAGAAATAGATTTTTCTCTAAACACCCTAAGATGTGCCCACTGGCTGTTCATCCCAGGTCAGTTGGAAACTACTAGCTAGGAAAGTAGAATGGGCAAAATTATATGTGCAAATGTACACTAAACAAAGGAGTACCATGCAGGAAATGAAAAGCGTATTTTATTAGAATACTGGATTACATGGGAATTATGAGGAAAATTATATTACATTGAAATGTGGTAAATATATACAATAGTATGTTTTAAAATGGTAAAATTAAGTTATAAAGGGACAGGAAGGGTGTTTTTAGAAAATAAATGTGTAATCTTTAGTTACCTATAGTTTTGAAAATGAAAAATATGTCCTATAATTCTACTTAACTATGTATTAGTAGTAATGATACAAAAATTATTAGTGTGATTTTTTTTTCTGTTGCCTCTCTAAATATACATTCTTTTTCTACTAGGCCAGGATATTCATAACTATGAATGATTAAGACTTGTTATGCAAATAATTTTTTTAACGTGGCAACATTCCCTTTCTGCTGATGTATAGAATTATAGAGAGACTGATTGTGAGAAGGAGTGTGCACAATCCTTCATCTTCCCATTAGAATATCAGTGGAGGATCCTGCCTAAAAGATTCTGCTCACAGGATTCTCCTGTGGTATGAGAAAGACTTCTCCATCCTAAACAGTCATCAATCTGTCATAGCAGCTATTACCAGAGGATATAGGGAAAAGTTTAATGTGATGCCATACACCCATAACATGAGTTCAAGGCCAGCCTGAACTACATAGAACCCCGGGTGCACACTGGCCACTGAAACTGGGCGTGGTGGTGCACACCTGTAATCTCAGTGCTGGGGAGGTTGAAACAAGAGGATCACTATGAGTCTGTGTAGGGAGGACCTGTACCAAATAAATAAAAAAATTAAAAAAAAATACACAGGAAGGAGTGCATTTCAAATCCTTTTTACCTTTATTCTATATATAATTTATTTAGGTTATGTTCATAAAATTTTATTCATTCTTTTTTTGTACTTAATTTTAGTTTGAAAAGTAAAAGCCAAGCAAGAACAAAAATCAGAAACAAAGAAAGGAACAGGGCAACATACAATAGTACATAAGTTACAGATTTTCAAACCAAGAATAGCTGATTAACAATGGTTGACATATTATCTACTTTATTGGCAAATCTGTTGCTCAGATTAGCAGATATAATTATGTAAAATTGGACATATGGTGGTATATTGCCCTTGCTTTCATACTATATCTACTATGAAGACAGCAATATGCAATGTATTAAGGTTTTAAGGAACCTTAAATTTTTGTTCTTGTCTCTTTTTCTTTAACTTTTCCTTAAAGTTAGATACAAAAGTTACATTTTCTGTTACATATGTCTTGCTCTATCCTGGTCTTAGCCATCAAGCAGGAAAGTATAAACATAAGGTATAGAAAGTAAAGTCATATTAATATGCTGAGCTGTAAAAGGCTCAAGTCAACAACTTCTCACATTGCTAGTTCTGCAGATAACCCACTACTATTATGAACTACTGGACTATATTGGATTATTTTGCAGAATTCACATACTTACAATATTTGAATGACAATGGAACACCCATCTCTTACAATAAATGAAAAAGGGAGATAGAAA
Source organism: Ctenomys sociabilis (assembly GCA_004027165.1). Taxonomy (NCBI): domain Eukaryota; kingdom Metazoa; phylum Chordata; class Mammalia; order Rodentia; family Ctenomyidae; genus Ctenomys; species Ctenomys sociabilis. The sequence goes on along the minus strand of PVKA01002718.1, from coordinate 14,809 downwards.
TGAAGAACCATTTTATAGTTTATATATATATATATATATATATATATATATATATATATATAAAATTAGGATAGATATACAGCTACTTTCTCTTAGTTCATTGAGAAGAAAGATTCATACTAATAGGGTTTAGACACGATATATCTGCATCTTGTACTCTGAATATCTACCATGAAAACAACAATATGCAATGTATAAATCATTGTAACTGTCCTGACCTGTTTTGAAACTGTCTCATTGCTATTTCTTTCTCAATAAAATTAATTAAAAAATAAAATAAAAAGTTCTTTTAAAGAACTTTTTGTACTAATTGATATGACATTATAAACGGTACATATTTAGAAGACCCGGATGTCAGGTATTCAAGCATGTTTTCTGTCTTACCCATTGTTGTCCTCAGTGTGGTTGCTTAGATTGCAGCTATCAGCATGTGGTTAGTCAGGGTGAAAACTCTACACATTAAATGCCATTTTCAAAAGACCAATGGAGATTTTCAGTACAATCACCTCAGCCATCCTGTGTACATGCTTGCATACTTTCCCCCTACCTTTTTTTCTTATCTTTCCTTTTTTCTCCCCTCCTTGTTGTTTAACCCTTAAATTCCATTTCTTTCTGTTTTATTATATCTGTTATACTTTTCAGATTTTATTTCTCCTTTCCGGTTCTTAACAAGGGAGACAATATGATATTTACACATGTGGGTCTGGTTTATTTCAAGCCCAAATCCAAAATACATAGAAGCCCAAAGCCAAAATTAGAACAGAAATTAGCGCAATTGAGATGAAGAAAACAATACTAAGAATTAATGAATCAAAAAGCTCGTTCTTTGAAAGATTAAATAAAATTGATAAACCTCTAGCTAATTTCATGAAAAAGGGGAAAGAAAAAACTCAAATTCAAGCAATAAGGAATGAAAAGGGCTAAACTACTATAGATGTGGAAGTTCAAAAGATCATCAATAGCTTCTTTAGATATTCTGTCTTTCACAGAATCTAAGACACAGAAAAATAGGATAAATTCCTAGGTATAAATTACCAAAACGGAATCAAGAAGATATAAACACTCTGAATAACCCAATATCAGTCAATGAAATTGAAAATGTAATAAAAAACTTACAAAGAAAAACCCATGCCCTGATGGATTCACAGCTGAATTCTACAAGAAATTTACAGTTTAATCCCAATACTCCTTAAACTCTTCAATGAAATTAATTTTATTTTTTAAAGGAAGGACAGACAACATTTTGGCCCTAGCCTTTCAAGGTTAATTATGACTCAGGAAATATGAGAACCTGTACTATAACATCATGCAACTCAATTGTGTCCCGAATTTTCTGATCAAGGAGATTATGGGGCCAAAGAGGAAAGTGATTGAGGATGTAGAGTGTGCCTAAGGAGAGTCACTTAGAGAGAAAATATTCTCTCAGGCTTTCACAGAAAGCAAATTGGCCAAGCAATGACTATGACTCATCCATATGGCTGACACAGACAAAGGGTCTACAACTGCGGTACAGGGTCTCAGGATAAATCCTGAGGGGATTTGACTGACCTTAGTCTAATACTAAAGCTATAATTCTTGTTACATAGGTCTTGCTTTATCTTGGTCTTCACCATCCAGCAGAAAAGTTTAAAACCAATGTATAAGAAGTAAAGCCATATTATTAGTATGCTGAGCTGTAAAAGACTCAAGTCAACAACTTCTGACACTGCCAGACATATGGAAAACCCAATAGTATTATGGACTACTGGAATATTTTGGAATATTTTGGTGAATTCACATACCTATGATATTTAATTGACAAAACTAAACAAAAAAGGAGATACAAATGAATGACCATTTTGTATCTGTAGATTCAAAATAGTTAAGATAGATATACAGCTCTTAATTCAATGAATCGAGGGATCTGTTCTAATAGTGTTTATAAATAGAATATCATGTCTGCATCTTGTACAACAATTAATCACTAAGAAAACAATATGGAATGTCTTAATTATTGAAACTGTCCTACTAATTTGAATTGAAACGGTCTCATTGCTATTTGTTTCTCAATAAAATTATGGAAAAAAGTTAATTTTATTTTTTAAATGGAAATATTTAATAATCAACTCATAAATATTTCTGCAAAATTGACAACAGACTCTTACAAGCTGGCTCATGGACAGCACACCGTGTCTATACCATGTTTCAACACCTGCCTAGGAATTCCTTACCTCTGCCTAACTGAGCACTAGCTCACCTGAATATTAGGGGCTGCAGAAGGATCAATGTTTTTCTTAGAAAGCAAGTTCACAGGTAGGCAGCCCCTGCGGATGATCTCTGTTAGTATCCTAGGATCCTAACTTCCTTTCTGCAGCACTATCTGAGGGAGCCATGTGGCTTAAAGAGCACCAAGCATCATGCCCCTATGCCAGAGAACAGGAAGGAAGAAGACAGAAAAGGCAAGCTTATAGCATGCTGAGGCGAGTCTTCTACCTTTTGGTATTTCCTGGAGGCTTAAAAAGCTCCTGATCATGATTTGGCAGAAGGCACATGCTATCTATCTGTAAGGCTGGATGGAAGAGCTTTAGAGATGAAAAATGAGTTTTAACTAGTCAAATAGAGCCTGTACCCCTCTGTATAATTAAATCTTGAACAATCTCATCCTCTCCAAAAAGCTGTCTCTGACTACATCCTCTTCTCTAAACTTTACTAATGCTGTCTCTGATCCAGTAATTGTTTCAGCCATAGTTTTACTTGGCTTCTTATTCCATTATTGTGGTGTTTCATGTGTATGTCAGGGTTCCATTTCCTGATTCACTTATCCTTGTTTACAATTATAAAATACTGGGGAAGGTCTATATTTTTACATTGATTATTTTATTTTTTTTGGGGGGGAACTGGGGATTGAACTCTGGCCCTTGTGCTTGCCAGGGAAGTGCTTATTCCACTGAACTATCTCCCTGTCCCCAGATTATTTTTGAATGTAACATAAAGTTAGTAACACCTACACTGTAATATTAGCAAAAGTAATTAATACACATGAAAGATGGAAAATATAAAGTGTTTCTGTATTCATGACAGATGTTTCCATTTGTTGACCATAAATGGTCCTATCACAGACATTCTTGTACCAGTCTGTCACTATATGCATGTATTTGTCGGGAATATACCTTCGTGTGGAAATACTGGGTGATAAGCCATATGTTTAGCTATTGCGAGAATCTTCCAGTTTTCTAATGTGCCTGTACAGCACTACACTCCCACCAGCAGTGTAGAAGTTCATTTAACCCATCTCCATCAACACTTGACATTTGGAGAATATTTTATTATAATACTTCACCCAGAGCCTTTTTGGGATGGAAGCATTCAGTCACTTAGCTTTTAGGTAGTACTGGTGGCTGGCAGCTCTCTGCTGAAAGCCTCCACCCACGCTGCCCTGAAGAAGACAGTGATTCTGTACCCAAAGTCATAGTCCTTCTTCTGGAACAGCCACCTGTGAGGTGTTCCCTACACTGCGGTGCTGGTGTCAGTTGTAATGATGGTGGCATCCATCATGGTAGGGACGTCACAGAGGCAGCTCCTGTGCTCTGCATCCCAGTGCTCCTTCCAAGCTGAGCTGGGTTTCTGTAGCAGGATTTTCCCCTCTGTGCCATTCTGCTTTCTTCATATCTGTGAATGTCCTCCCAAGAACATTTCCAAAATACTTTGCATAAATAAATCTGATACTGCCTGAGAACATTTCCAGGAGAAACTGGTCTAGCGTTGTATCATTGGAATTTAATAATAATAATAATAATTTTGAGCCACTCTGGTGGGTGCATAATTGTATTTCATTATGGTTTTAATATACAAATTTCCTCAAAAACTCTTGAGTGCCTCTTCACATATACTTTTAACTGTCTTCTTTTCTACTAAGTGTCAGGTAAAGTCTCTTCTTGCTATATAAGAAGCATTGAGCTCTTCTTATTTTTTTCTCAATATATGAGTCTTTTGCTGGATATATATAAAAAAGAAGAGCTCATTGAATATATATATATATATTTTTTTTTTGTTTTAAGTACATCTTCTCATTATGGCTTGCCTTGTTAGTCTCTATGTGATTTCTTTAGATATTCTGAATTTAAGATTTTTAATATTGTACAGTTTATTAAAAAATTCCTTTAAGTTTGGAAAGTTTAAGGTTCTATTTGGGAAATTATGACCTACCCAACAGCATGGAGATATTTCATACTTTATTTTACATCTCTCATTTTGATCTAAAGATTCATTTTATTCATTTTGCTCCACACGAATATACAGTTACACCACCAGCACTTAACGAAAAGATTACTCTTTTCCTACCTCCTCACAAACTCATTGGTCTGTGTGTGGACATGTACTAATTTGTTTTATTTCATTGTTCTATTTTTCCACTAATTCCAACTCAGGATGTTTACTATAGTCTTACATACCACTTTCAGCTACTGTACGTATTTTTATTTCAAAGTCTTTGTTTAATATTATTAGAGTCATACCAGTTTTATTGATTGATGGGTTAATTCTTTTTGAGACAGGGTCTTAATATGTCACTGAGACTGGCTTGAACTCATGTTAGCTCAGGCTGACCTTGAGTCCAAGGTGGTCAAGGTGGTCCTCCTGCCTCAGCCTCCCAATTGCTAAGACTACAGTCATGCACTGACACAGGGGAATGAAACTCCTGATCTGACCTGGGTGAGGTTGTGTTCTATAAACTGAAGAATGAATTTTAGGAACAAAGGGAGGTTAAGAGAAAAATATATTTATTGGGGGAAAGAAAACTCCTGTCTGAGAGAGGGACAGAAGGGGGGATAACCCTGTCTGAGAGAGGGACAGAAGGGGGGATAACCCAAGCAGGTTATCCCCAGGAAGCTCTCTTCTAGGGACTTTTATAGTGTAAAACCATGTGGGGCTAAGGTGGAGAAAATGGGAACTCAGGTGGATGTGGGGTAGGACAAAACTATAATCGAGCAACAGGATTATAAGCACCATTGCACAGGTAAAATTGATTAAGTCCAGGACCAAATGAGAAAGGGAGCTGAGCAGCATGCGGGCGTGAATGTGGAACAGGACCTTATTTGGTAGTCACCTGGTAGTGGTTGACTTAATGATTTTTTTTCTGGCTTTCTCGGGGTGATCAATCCCAGATGGCAAGCTTTAGGGAGATCAGCCTTTGTTTGATCTTTGGTCTTTGGGGCTGGCTCTCAGGAGGAGCATCCCTCCCTCCCACAGTTATAAGGATTTTTGTCTCCTTTGTTATCTCCTTCAGGACCTGGCCCTCTCTGACTGCCTATAATATTTCTATCTACCTTTGAATGTCAATGGAGTGCCCACTTTTGACAGGTGTAGACAAAGGAAGGGTTGTAGAAAGAAAAAATCATGATGTGTGTGTATAGACAGTACAGTTGGGAGAGATAACGCTGTGCTTCTACATAATCCTATGAGAGGCAAGATCTGCACTAATGGTGGTTGGACAGGATATTATGTCGGCTTTTAGTGCTATGGTCATCCACTAGGTAAATAATTATTGAATTTTTGATATAATTTCAGCTATAAAAAAACCTGTAAATATAATATCATGTATGCACCTTGTACAATGCCAAAACGTTATGAAAACAGTTTGCTATGTATTAATTCATCGACTCTGTATGGTTAAGGTGTTTTGAAACTGTCTGATTGACATTTGTATTTTAATAAAATAAAAATAAATGGAAAAAAAATAAAAAAATAAAAAGCTGGGGAAAAAAATATTTCTATCTAATTTAGAATGGACATGAAACATCATGCCTGGCCAATTATACCAGATTTATTTTAGATTATGTTTATATGATATATATAAAATATACCTTCTAAATCTTCTATGCCAGTATCATTTTTCTTTTTTTTTTTGTCTTTTTGAGACAGGGTCTCACTATGCAGTTCAGGCTGGCCTTAAGCTCACTTTGTAGCTCAGGCTGGTCTCGAACTCACAACAATCCTCCTGCCTCAGCCTCCCCAGTGCTGGGATTACAGGCATGTGCCACCACGCCTGGCTATGCCAGTATTTAAAACATATATCTTAAAAGAAAATAATAGTTGGTTTTTGATTTTATTTTCAGGGTAAAATTATTAGTTTTTATGTTGGAATATTTAATTTGTTGTGTTCAATATTTGAATTTGTTTCAATTTATTTCTCACTCATTTTATGGTCTCCTGCACTACATCCTTTAGGATTACTATAATATTCTCATTTATACTAATTTGTTGGTTGCATACTTATAAATTAATCTTTATATCATAAGTTATTACATTAATTTTTTTATTTATTGGTGTCTAAAGCACTTCAGTATTTATTGCCTGGTGATAGGATCTTAGAACTTCTAAACTCCATTTACCTTTGATGTTTATGTAGCCGTGCATTTAAATTTTATGTAAATCTAAGCCCCCACAAGACAATTAATAATAGTAATAGTAGTTCTAACACTTTTTGTATATACAATAGTCTTACCTTTTTGGGGACTCAATGCCTTTCTGCATTTTGTAGTTCCACCTGGGATCCTTGTTCTTTTTCCTGAAGAATTTCTTCTAATATTTCTTGTAATGTAGGTCTCATGCTGATGAATTTCCTTTATCAGGAAATGTCTTTTTAAATTTTTTTTTAAGATTTTATTTTAAAGAGTAAAAACAAAAACCAAAAGCAAAAACAAAGAAACAGTAACACACAACAGTACATATGGTACAGAATTTCAGAACAAGACTAAAAAATTAACAGTGATTGTGACGTCACATATTTTTACCATCAAACCTATTGCTCAGATTAATACGCAAGATTGGTCAAATAATTAAACATTAACACTTGCTTTCAATAAACTTTAATGTTTTTCTTGTCCTTTTTACTTTTTATTTTTAATTTAAAGAGTAAATAATAACTGATAAGACATTAGAAATGATAGCTATTTAGAAGAACACGATGAGAGGCATACAACTGTGGTTTTTGTATTATACATCGCTGTCTCTGATATAGTTGCTCAGATTATAGATATTAGCATATAGAGTTAGTCAAAGTGAAACTTCTAACCATTAGCTTTTTCTTTGAAAAAAACTAATGGAAATTAGTACTACAGTTATCTCAGTCATCCTGTATATATATGCCCATCACCTGAGGAATGAATAAAAAAGACGTGGTATCATTATACAATGGAGTATTACTCAGCTCTAAAGAAAGACAAACTTCAGGCCTTTATAGGTAAATTGAGACAACTAGAGGCTCTACTTGTAAGTGAAACAAATCAGACCCACATGTGTACATATAATATATTCTCCCTGCTGTTAGAACCTGAAAGAATAAATAAAATCTGAAAGGTATAATAGACATAGTAAAACAGAAAGAAACTGAACATAAGAAAATGTATTTTACTTTTTCTTTTACAGGAAAAAAGTAAAATGAAATTTCATAGCAAAATAGGAGAATTAGGACAGTTATTACGTTACATGTTGTTGTCTTTAAGACAAGACAATCTCAGGGTGCAAGTCAAGGGCTTAAAAATTTCTCCAGTTGGTATCAGCACAAACCTCCTTGTTAACAAACTAAGAGACACTAACAGTATAACTGACTTGCATTTTTTCCTTTTTCCCTGTGGCCCTTTCCTCTTTCATGTATCCTACTTCCTTTTCCTTTTGAACAATTTCTTCCCATTTCACAGCATCTATTCTACATTTTAGACCTTATTCACTCTTGCAGTTTCTCACACCAGGGAGATGATATGATGTTTTCACATGTGAGTCTGATTTAATTCACTTTGAATATGGTCTCCAGTTGCATCCATTTACCTATAAAAGTCTTGAGTTTATCCTCTGTTATGGCTGCTTTTGAAGAATGTGTTTCCTCTCCTCTCCCCCCCTGCTCTGGTCCTCCTATCGCAGACTCTTGGTAGCCAGGCCTCGTGCTGCCTTGAGGGTGACTGGGTTCCCAGTGTGTGACTCCTCTCTGTGCCCATCTACCAGCTTTGGCGCACTTGAATTTCAGAAGTGGGTTTCCTGCTTTTCTGGTGAATGTGGACATATTCTCACCTGTGCAACTCTGAGCTTTCCATCACCCATGTGCTATGCCCATATTTTCTCCAGGTGAGCCTGAATCTCAGCCTTGGGGGGAGAATCTTCCTCTAAGTTTGTCCATGGTTGGGCAGTTTCACCAGAGCTAGTGAATTCTCCTCCAGTATCTACAAGTATATAGTCCCTTCTTTATATCAAACTTTCTTTGTTTAAATTTTTATATGGTTTCTCTCTGTTGCTTGGGTCCTGATTGATAGACTGACCTGCATTCCCAGGATAAACTCCATTGGCCAACACATCTTTTATATTTTTCAATTAAATTTTCTACTTTAATATTGGGTTAAATTATAAATCTGTATCATAGGGAATAATGTCCTGTAATTCGATTTTTTTTCTTACAATGATTTTATCTGGTTTTTCAATCAAAGTAGTATCTTTTCAAATGATTTGATGTTTTCTCTGAAAAAAATGTGTAAGATTAGTATCATTCTGTAAATATTCAGTGTTATTCAATGATGCCATCTGGGCCTTCTTTGTGGGAAGTTGTTAAATATGAATTAAATTTCTTTAATTGGTGTTGAGCTACTCAAACTGTCTATGTCTTCTTAGATCAATTTTGATCATTTAAATGGATAATAGGAAACAGGGAGATAGACTTTTGCTCACTGGAAGGAGCCAAGACATGAAAGGAGGGAGAATGGAGGGGAGAAGAAGCAGACATAAAATGAATTCAGATGCATTATGTACACTCACCCACTCCCCATGATGAATGCAATCATTATGCACTACAGCTAGGTACCAAGAAAAATAGAAAATAAAAGGATTAGAAAATAGAAAAATAATTTTTGGTAATTTATATCTTTCAGTGAATTTGTCTATTTTATCTATGTTGGCAAATTCACTGGCATGTATTTGTTTATAAGATATTCTTATGTTCTTAGTATCTTTTAGATCTGCAATAAGTCTTATGTTTTACTGTTAGCATTTCTGACTTGTGTCTTTATTTTTCCTTTACTCAGTCTTGGCAGGATGTGGATTTGCCCCCCACTGCCTGCTTTTGGGCTCACCAATTTTTCCTATTTGGTAGGCTACATTTTTAAAGTTCTTTTACCATGGTTATCCTGTATTCCCAAACACAGGCATTAGATCAAACTTTGAACAGATCTGATACTTTCAAATGTATTTATGTCATTGTATTTTCTTGTTGTTTGGCTTTTTTTGATACAAGATCTCACTATGTAACCAAGGCTGGTGTTGAACTTGCTGGAATCTTCCTGCATCAACCTCTCAGGTGCCGAGATTACAAACATGCACATTTTCTAGTTTTGGAGTTGTTCTTGGTAGAGCTCTAGCCTGCCACATGTTATTTTTGTTAGAGCCAGAGGCAGAAATCACAAAGCTCTTTCCATTCGCAGCGCAGCCCTGGCTCGTGGTCCTAAGAAGCTTCTGAAGTGGGTTGCCGCTCCAAAGCATTGGATGCCAGATAAACTGACAGGTGTGTTTGCGCCTTGTCCATCTAGTGGGCCCCACAAGCTGAGAGAATGCCTGCCTCTCATCACCTTCCTGAGGGACAGACTTAAGTACATCCTGACTGGCAATGAAGGGAAGAAGATCTGCATGCAGTGCTTCATTAAGATTGATGGCAAAGAGCGAACTGATATATCCTACACTGCTGTTTTCATGGATGTTATCAGCATTGACAAGACTGCAGAGAATTTCCATCTGATATATGACACCAAGGGGTGCTTTGCTGTTTACCACATTACACCCGAGGAGGCCAAGTATAAGCTATGCAAAGTAAGAACGATCTTTGTGGGCATGAAAGGAATCCCACACCTGGTGACCCATGGTGCTCCCAGCACTTGCTACCTTGATCCCCTCATCAAGGTGAATGACACCATCCAGATTGACTCGGTTACTAGCAAGATTACGGATTTTATCAAGTTTGACACTGGTAACATGTGCATGGTGACTGGAGGTGCCACCTTGGGAAGGGTTGGTGTGATCACCAACAGAGAGAGACATCCTGGCTCTTTTGATGTGGTCCATGTGAAGCATACCAATGGCAACAACTTTGCCACCCAGCTCTCCAACATTATTGTTATTAGCAAAGGCAACAAACCATGGATTTGTCTTCCCCCGGGGAAAGGGAATCCACCTCACTATTGCTGAAGAGAGACAAGGGGCTAGCAGCCAAGCAGAGCAGTGGATGAAATGGTCTCTAGGTGACAGGAGAGAAATCATCTGTACTCAATGATACAGCATGATGACATGTTAAGGAAACAGAAATCTGAAAGTAGTTTTGAATACCTTTCTGTGTAGTTTGATACTAGTATAAATCACTTTGGGTAAGTCATGCAATTTGAATAAATTTCAGTTTCCTTGTCTGTAAAGTAATAATACCTTACATCATAATGTTTCTGTAAGAATTATGTAACTCAAGTGAATTTTCTATGAATTATGACCAATTTTAAAATTATAGTATGCCTCATACTTAATTTCCACAGCATGTTGGTGAAAGAGACTGTCCTGTTTATCTTTTCGCAATAACTCACACAGTTCTTTTTTTTTGGCAGAAGTGGGGATTGAATTCAGGCCCGGCTCTTGCCAGGGAGGCACTTATTCCACTAAGCCATTTCCCTGGCCCCCGTAGCACAGTTCTTAGAATGTATTTTGCTATGTAAAAAAATTGTTGGTTTCAATCAAAGCTTTATACATTATTATGATTCCAGAGTAAAGGCAAACTGTATGCCACAGTTATTAGCAGACATCTGAAATAATACATTGACAATTAATGTTGAGCTGCTTGTTACCATAAGTCAGACTAAAAATGTATGCAATATTCTCTACAAATTTCCTTCATTCTTACAGGATTATTCTCTTTTTAGTCACAAATAGAGAATTGTGCCAAACACTAGAGATATCACCACATCCTCCAATTTTAAAAGTATTATACATCCAGCATGGTACATACTATACAGAAGCAGTATGGTCCTGGCATAAAAACAGACGCAGAGGCCAACGGAGCAGAACAGAGGACACAGAAACAAACCTACACAATTGTAGCTACCTGAGTCCTGACAAAGGGGCCATGAGCTCCCAGTATAGGAAAGATAGTCTCTTCAATAAATGGGGCCGAGAAAACTGGATACTTGTATATGAGGATGGAAAGTAGGTGCCTGTCTCGCATCCTGTACAAAACTCACTTCCAAGTAGATCAAATACCTAAATATAAGTCAGAGACTTTGAAAACATAGAGGAAACCCTAGAGGCACAGGCAAGGGCTTCGTGAGTAGGACTCTAAAAGCACAGTAAACAATAGCAAAATGGGGAGGCGAGATCAGATCAAGTTAAAAAGCTCCTGGACAGCAAAGAAAATAAGTGACAGTTTTCAGAATGGGAGAAAAATCTTTACCTGTTTTTCTTGTGACAAAAGATTAATATCCTGGCTACATAAAATACAAAGGAGTCAATAAATACATGAAAAAGTGTTCAACTTCTGCCATCAGGCAAATGCAAATCAAAACTATATAAAGATTCTATCTACTCTGTTCAGAATGGCCCTCATCAAGAATGCAAAACGTAAAAAATGAAATAAAAATAAATTCTGGCACGGATGTGGGGGAAAAGAACACTTTTATACTGTTGATGGGAATATAAATCAGTACCGCCACGATAGAAACTTCTACTGTGCTCAGCCCACAATAACTAAGGGAGGGAAGCAACCCAGCTGCCTGTCAACAGACAAAGAAATAAAAATATTGTACACACAATGCAATAGTACACAACCATAAAGAGAAATGAAATCATGTTATTTGCAGGAAAAATGAATGAAACTAGAGGTCATCCTGTAAAACAAATTAAGGCAGACTGATGAAAACAAATATCATATGTTTTCTCCATTTGTGGAATCTGAAGCAAAAACCAAAACCAAAGAGAGAGATGACATAAAAGTAGAAGGTGGCTATCAGAAAAGAAGAGGGGAGCATGGAGGGAAAAAAGCAATGGCCAGGGGGTAATAGAAGGTGGGAAATAAAGGAGGATGTTACTTGTAAGCATGACTCTGCCAAAATAAGTAATATAGACTAATATACTGCTATGACTAATAACACTAATTAGAAATGAATGTTTTATGATGTATTTTGCTTTTTTATTGTCTTAAATTTTTATTCATTTACTTATTTATTTGGTACAGGGTCTCACTATGCAGCTTAGATTCATAGTGGTCCTCTTGTCTCAGCCTCCCCAGTGCCAGGATTATAGCCACCATACCTGGTTTCGGGGCTGGCACAGTGCACCTAAGGTTCTGGGGAATTGAACTGCAGACCTTACAGTTGCCAGGCAGGTGCTCAGACCACCAAGCTAACAGATCTTACAGTTGCCAGGCAGGTGCTTTGACCACCAAGCTATCTCACCAGCCCATTTATTTTTATTGATTGATTGATTGATGCAAGGTTTTAATATGTAGCTAAAGCTGGCCTCAGACTCACTATGGCACCTGAGCTGCCTTTGGACTTGTGGTGCTCCTGCTGCCTTAGCCTCATGGGTGCTGGGATGGCAGACGTGCCACCATGTCTTTCGAAAGCTCTTTAAATCCTGGGAAGTCCCCAGTTTTTGTCTCATGGGAGAAAGCCAGGAGGAAATGTTCTGATTTTGAGAGTGCTATAGGTTGGATGGTATGCAAATGTCAACAGTTTCCCAAGAGATGTGCCACTGAAGTTTGTCAACTCTTCACTCTGTGATCACATCCTTTGAACACATGCCTATCTGTCTGTTCAGAGGAATTAACTACACTCGTCACAGGTGCTGGGCTTGGACCTTGTCATCACCCCGTCTCTGAGTTTTTCTTCCCATACACATGGTGATGTCGCACATCTTATTCATTCATTCACTCACTCACTCACTCACTCACTCACTCATTTATTTATTTATTCTGTATTCTAGGGAAGGGTCTACAGATTGTTCAGGGTCTCAGTAATAGATAGGATTCGTAGTGATCCGCCTGTTCACAGCCTCCCAAGCACTGGGACTCGTGGCCTGCGCCGCTCTGCCCAGTCTCAATTGCCATCTCAGCACACCCTGGGGGTGGGGCCAGTACAGCAGACCTGGAGATCAGACCCCAGGCCCCTGTGCCTGCTTGCAGGCACCTTAATTTGCTGAGCTATTTGGCCAGCCTCCACATCATATTTAAGTCAAAACTCGTTCAATCTAGTTCAGGGTTTCCCAAGCTTCACAGCCTAAAGTTTTTCCATATATATATATTGCATACAGTATTGCATTCACCTAAGGTTTTCTTTAAACCCATTTTCTTTTTTTTTAAAGGAATTAATTTAAAAGAAAAGTAATATCACTATCACAAATTAAAAATCAGTACCACTTTTCAGGGTCACAGTAAAAATGAAACAGTTTTATTAAATGCTAAAGAGTATTTTTATTACCTATGAAAGACTCTGAGGTGCAAACCTGACTTTTTCTTAAAATAAGCAATTGTTAGTGATGTTCTAAAAATGGTAAGTTGAGTTGTTATATTTAATAAACTAAAAGAACTCAACAGATCATTTCAGATGGGGAGAATTTAATTTTATTCAGAGATCTGCCCTCATGTCAACCAGAAGCATCTCATGTACCAAAATTGGGGATATACTGGGTGGGATCGTCCCCCAAATCCTTTTCATCTTGCAGCATCTTTAGGGTTCTAAATATCTTCTCTTCCAAGCATTTGCTATTTCCTTCTTCAGTTCTCATTCATGCAGGTGTCCTTGAATTGCATCTTATGTACAAATGACTCCTTTTACCAATGACCACCTCCTCTTTCTGCTGTGTTCTTACAAAAAATTGTGGGAATTTTATGTAGGAAATAGTAACAGGGAAAACTGAGAAGCCAGAAACTGCTGGGAGACAGTGACTCAGACAGAAGTCATCCAGCCTTCTCGGAGTGGAATATGTTCCCAAACATTTTCCTTTCACTTTACCTTGAAGTTTACTCAGATAAAAATAAGCATGTTCTAAAAAAATCTCAAGAGAGGAAAGCTTCAGGTTCTTGAAAGAAGTCAGGACAATCTTTCCCTTAAGAGAAACACACCTGAACAAGGTGGCTATGAAAAGAACATAGAGACAACTAGCAAGATTGAAATAGAGTGCATGAATTACCTAAGGAGTTGAAAGCTGGGGAGATAGCTCAGTGGCGTAAGTGCCTACTTGGCAAGTGCAAGGTGCTGAGTTCAATCCCCATTAACAACAAGAAAAAAATCTGTCAAACCTAAGGAATTATAGAAATATTAGTTACCTAATTTTGATAAATTATTTGTGGGTATGTAAGAGGATGCCTTCGTTTTTTGCCTATTTTCTTTTCTTTTCTTTCTTTCTTTGCCTCTTTCTTTTTTTTTTTTTTTTTTTTTTTTTTTTTTTTTTTTTTTTTTTTTTTTTTTTTTTTTTTTTTTTTTTTTTTTTTTTTTTTTTTTTTTTTTTTTTTTTTTTTTTTTTTTTTTTTTTTTTTTTTTTTTGGTATTGAGAATTGAATTTACTGCCTATGCTTGCCAGGCAGATCCTGCACTGCTGAGCCATAGTGCCAGTTGGGAGAATTCCTTTATTTAAGAAGTATGTACTAAATATTTGGAATTCATCTTTCTTTCTTTTTTTTCTTTAATTTATTTATTTCTATTTTAACTTGAAGAGTGAAAAATAGAGTGAAAAATAGAAGCAAAAACAAATAGAAAAAATGACATAAACAGGGTAACATACAATAATACATATGTTACAGATTTTAAAAACATGGATAGCTAAA
>PVKA01002717.1:53139-120675 GCA_004027165.1 Ctenomys sociabilis | reverse complement strand
GACATAGGAGAACCTGTACTGCAATATCATGAGACTCAGGTGAGCTCCAAATTTTCTGAGCAAGGAGATTGTGGAGCCACAGAGGAAAGAGATTGAAGTTCTATAGTGTGCCTGAGGAGAGTCACATGAAGAGAAAACTTTCTCTCAGGCTCTCACAGAGAGCAATCTGGTCAAGCATTGGCCGTGACTCATCCACATGAATGACACAGACAAAGGAACTACAGAATAATGTACAGGACTACAAGATAAACCCTGAGAAGACTTCAATGACCACATAGGAAATATAAAGTTCATGTGTTAGTATATAAGTTTTGATCTACCTAGGTCTTAACCATCCAGCAGAAAAGTATAAAAGTATAAAAATGAAGTATACATCATGAGCCCATAATATTAAGCTGAGCTATAAATGGATATGGTGTATAATTTCTTTGAATAACTCACTATGGTTGCAGAATTCTGGACTGTGTTGGATTGTGGTGTCGAGTTCAAGCACCTAAGGTAGTTGAATGTCAATGGAGTGCCCACTTTTGACAGGTGTAGACAAAGGAATGGTTGTAGAAAGAAAAAATCATGATGTGTGTGTATAGACAGTACAGTTGGGATAGATAACACTGTGCTTCTACATAATTCTAGGATAGGCAAGATCTGCACTAAAGGTGGTTGGACAGGATATTATGTCAGCTTTTAGTGCTATGGTCATCCACTAGGTAAATAATTATTGAAGTTTTGATATAATTTCAGCTATAAAAAACCTGTAAATATAATATCATGTATGCACCTTGTACAATACCAAAACGTTATGAAAACAGTTTGCTATGTATTAATTCATCGACTCTGTATGGTTAAGGTGTTTTGAAACTGTCTGATTGACATTTGTATTTTAATAAAATAAAAATAAATTTTTAAAAAAGCTCATTTAATTAATAAGGACGCTAAACTTCTCTATTCTTAAAATTGGAAGTAGAATAAGATAATAAAGCCTGGTCACTGTGCTCATGGCTTCTCTGGTGTCAGAGTAAATCTCATCATTAGCCCAAGACCTAAACTTAGGGGTACAGCAGAGACTTTCCTGGTTTCATGAGTAAACACTAATGTCAAACTTGCTGTACATTTTTTAAAAAGCTAATTTTTATACATTAAAACATATCCTAAAATCCAATTCAACTTAAAGTGACTAAGATTCAATTTAAAGTGACTTATTAAATTCTTCCAACTGCTGTTTCACTTAGAATTTGCCATTGATACATGTGCACACATCCTGTGACACTTTCATGATCATTAACATATCTCACATATCCCTCTTCTGATCACCCTATGTTAACACAGAACTTCTGCAGTTGAACAGAAACACCAGTTTAGGGTGGCTAATATAATTGAAGATTTGTTGGCTTATGATAAGAAAATAAGAAACAAATACAAATACTCAACATGGAGTTGTAGGCACATCGAAGAGGTATAAACATTTTACTGTTTCATTAGCCGTATATGCTTATATGACTAGTAATAACTGATGAAGATTGCTGTAGGCTTGTGGCTGCTTAAAGAAATAATCAGGGTTGGAAGGATAGCACCTGCCTGGCAAACGTAGGAACCTAGGTTCAAAACCCAGTACCACATGCCACGCAGGCCACAGAACCCCGGGTGCACTGAGTGATCCACTGAAATCAGATGTGGTAGCACATGCTTGTCATCCAAGTTCTGAGGAGTCTGAGACAGGAGGATCACTACAAGTCTGAGCTGTATAACAAGACCCTGTACCAGCAGCGAGACCCTGTACTAAATAAAAAAGCTAAAAATGAAAAAGAGATAATCAGACCCACATGTGCAAACATCATATTGCCTCTCTAGTGTAAGAATCTTTAAGGACTAAATAAAAGCTGAAAAGTTCAATAGAAATTGTGAAAGGGGAAGAATCTGTTCAAAGGGAAGAGCAACTGGGTTGAGAAAAAGGACAAAAACAGAAAGGACAAAAGATACATTTATGTATATATAGAGGATAGCTTGGATAATTGTACTGCTGATTTATTCAGGTCTATTGAAAGGAGCAATAATTTAATACTTTTTCTCCTTTTTAATTTTTTACAGTGTTCCCCAATTTTGCATGCTAATATCTTGTAATCTAAAGAACTAATTTGAAAACATTTTGTAATATGACCAACCATTGTTCAATTCCTATTACTTTGTTCAGTGAAATTCTGTGTCATTTACGATTTTTTATTTTTTTACTATTTTTCAAAACAGGTTGAGGATAGAGTGAATAGCAAATCCCACAATATTCCTTGGTTCTTTTGTCTCCTGCATGTTCTGAACAGAATAACCTCCTTGATGGAAGGGCTGAACCTTCTATGTATATGGCAGACTCAAGAGACTAGCCTGATTGCTACAGGAATAGTAGGTGTCTCACATTTTTATTCAATTTTATTTGTTTGCTTGTTTTAATGTATTTGCTACAGGATCTCACTAAACAGCTCAGACTCACAGTGATCCTCCTGTCTCAGCCTCCCCAGTGCTGGGATTACAGGCATGCACCACCACACCTGCTCTTGGAGGCCAATTGAGCATGCCCAGAAGTGGGGCCAGCACAGCCTGTGGTGCCCAGGATAAAACCCCAATCCCTGCACTTGCCTAGGCAGGCACTTAGTCCCCTGAGCTATCTCCGTGGCCTTCATTCAATATTATTTAAAAGGCAACTTGGTGTTCAAAGAAGGTTCGTAAAGGAAGATAGTTCAGAGTTAATGAGGTAACTAATAGGGAGTCATTAAAGATTTTGAACAATAGAGGTGGCTTTCTCAAAGTGATATAATTAGAGAAGTTGGTTCTGCAGCAACATGAGAATTCATTAAAGAAAAGACGAAAATCTGCTCATGGATGTCAATAAAACAAGGAGAAACAGATGAGGAAAAATAAATCAAATGGTTTTTATTTTGCTTTGTATGTCACATATATAAATCAATTTCTCACTTTTTAAAAGAAGAAAAGGACTTTTTGAAAGGATTTCAAAAGGAGAATGGCATGATGGCATTATATAACAAAAAAAGACACTCAGAACAAGTAATAAATATGGAAATTAAACAAAAAATATGCCATGAAATGATAATTAAAAATACAGTGTAGGATTGGACAAAGAGCTCTGTGTATAAAAGCACCTGCAAGCAGGTGTGGGGGCCTGGGGTTCAATCCCCAGGCCTGCTGTGCCAGCCCGCCCCCTGGGCATGCTGAGCCAGCAACTGAGACTGGGCGTGGTGGTGCATTTCTGTAATCCTAGCTCTTGGGAGGCTGTAAACAGGCAAATCCCTAAGAGTCCTACCTAGTAGTGAGACCTTGAACACCCGGTAAACTCTTCCCTAAAATTAAAAAAAAAAAAAAAAATACAGTGTCACAAAACAAAATCAGAGAAAACATAAACCATAGAGCAAGCTGAAATCTTACCAAGAGACAAATTTTTCACAGATGATATCATCTATCATGATCTTGAATCTGTGTATTCCTTTTTCTTTCAACATGTTTTATAGTTTATTTGCTTATTGTTACAATAAAATATTTTTCATTTTCTTGCAACACAACTGGAATGTGATCCATATGGAGGATTATTTTATATGTGAGTGGTAAGGGAGAAACCACAGAGGAATACAGAAGTTGAGAAAGCTACATAAATGAACTAGAGAAATATTCAAATTGTATGCCCATTAGAGGAGCCTTTGTGCACCAAGTCCTTGAGTTTAGCAGATTAGTCAAAAACCATCATCCTAGTCCCATTTTACATTATGTAGAAAAACCAGATCTTAAGTATTTACACACAAAGATCTAGCCACACTCGAGTAACAAGGTAAAATGGGTAATTAATCAATTATCCACCAGCTTTAGCCTCTCTTCCAAATACCAAACTTCCCTTTAACTCAGCCCTGACTCCAGTCGTAGGACAGCTTTGCAGGAACAGGTCATGTCCAACTTCTCAAAGCTAATAGGCTCATTTCTCCTTCCTCACACTAACACAACTCCAGCCTGCAGAGCTAGTGACAGGCTCAGCATCTCCCCTCCCTTCCTAGTGACAAGGTTCCTCAATACACACTCAGCTGCTTGCTCTAGCAATTGGTGGGGGTTTGCCTCAGGCAGTCTCTTCTTAAGAAAAATTGGACACCGTTTAAAGGTTTGATTATTCTGATTTCCACTGTGCATTAAGGTAGCACCCACACACTGAGTCCAGGGACACCCAGCAGGCCTTAACTGCATGTAGTTTGCTTCCCTGTCTGGTTATTTGCATCTGCCTGGAATATGGACCACATAGCCCCAACCACACATATCATGCCCAGTGGCTATTAGTTTGATAGACAGAAGAGTTCCCCTTCCCACTCAAGCCTGGCAATTATCTCTTCTTTCCATGCCCCATAGCCCTACTCATACCATCTCAGATTAATAATCTTTTAAAAGCAAAGAGAAAAAAGGCAACCCATCACATGCACAGGGATACCTGGGGTCAAAAGCAAACTCCGCCCTCACTCCTCTCATAGCAACATCAAGGTCTCCTCCCAGCATGGGCTGGCACATCCCGTGGGCCAGGAGGCTGCAGAGCTTTACCCGCTACGCAGGGCCTGTCTTCACATGCCTCTTCAGCTAGATCTTTTGACATTTCTTCCAGAAAATGCTTTTGGGAAAATAAAGGGAAGGTCCCTCATCAACCATCTGAGTTCAAAGCTTCAGCTGAAGAAAATAAACTGACAGGCCTGCCAACCTACCAGTTTCCTTTGTTCAGTGCTTCACACTGGCATTTTTATCCTAATCGTTCAAAAGAACTGGCACTCAGACATGATGAGGTGACCTCAGCACCCAGAGATCAGATTGTCACCTACCGGCATCTTCTTTCTGCCAGAGTTGACCACGTGGGAAGCTGAGATTCTGGCAAGACATCACAATTCAAGAGGAACTCATCATCCCCAGCTGCTCTGGTCAAATGGAATAATTTAGCATTGTCACACATCCAGCATTTGGAAAAGACAGCTGCAGATGCTGTCAAAATGACCCAGGGCCTTCCTTACCATTTCTCTCAGCTAACAGGCTCACACAAATCACCCTTCCCTTGAGAAGAAAAAGTGAATAATATTGTAAAGCAAGGCACTATCAATACAAAATATCCTTAACTTTTTTTTTTCTTTCATAATTCCACACTTAAAGCAAGTCCCAGGCCAGAAGGCAGGGAGAACTCCTCAATGACCTTTCCTCCATTTCCTGCCAAGGAAGGAGAAGTCCCCAGAGAGCAATTACCCCCAAAGACTATGAAAAGCCAGGGATACTCTGCTCCAAAACTTGAGAGGCTGAGCGAATTTCCCTCACAAAAGTAAATTGTGATGCTTCTGACTAGCTTGTAGGAGAAAAATGATTGAATTTCATCATCAATTCAAATACAAGCTTAGGAAACAACAACCATGTACAGAAAAGAAATTTGGAAAAGATCAGAGTTATAGGGATCAGGAGTAAGTAGAAACCAAAATTACGGAAGCCATCAAAACGGTGAAGCAGAACTGGACCAGAGCACGAGCCATGGAGCTGGTAGTACTTTCAAGAACCACACTAGGGCTAGCCAGATAGCTCAGAGGACTACCTGCAGGGTGCTGCGCAGGCCCCGCCCCCGGGACGCACTGAGGCAGCGAATAAGACTGGGCGTGATGGTGGGCGCCTGTAATCCCAGTACTTGGGAAGCTGAAAACAGGAGGAACACTATGAGTCCGATCTACGCAGTGAGACCCTGTAGACCCTGTACTAAATACATTTAAAAAAAAAAAAAAAAAAAAGAACTGCTCCAGAACAACGTGGAACTGTGTGACCCTCTACCTCAACCCTCCCACCCTGCTTCTGATTATGTTTTACTCATTTTCAAAAGGTATTTATTTATTCAACAGTGTTTTAGTGGTTACAATAAAGTGCTTACTTGTGTGTTATATTTGATTCTTATACCAATAATGAGATTTGAGAAATATTTGGTCTCCTATTTAACCATTGGGAGAAATAAAAGAAAGTGTCCTGAAGTCCAAAGCTGATGACAGACTGGACCTTCTCTTACCTTGGATGTATAGAGGTGAGCCCTGCCTTCCCAGGATACCTCCCACTGCATAGCACAGGCTGCCCTGGGTTTCCACAGCTTCCAGTGACTTCTTCCTTGACATCCCAGCTAAAAACCTAGCCCATCCACTAAATATGAGTTCTGATCATGGTACTTTTTTAACAAATCTTTTATTTATTTATTTATTTATTTATTTACTTACTTACTTACTTATTTATTTGGTACAGGGGATCGCTAAGCAGCTCAGACTTGCAGTGGTCCTCCTGTCTCAGCCTCCCCAACACTGGGATTACAGGCATCCACCACTATGCCGGGTTTCGGTAGCCCCCTCAGCCCCAATCAGCATGAGGTACCGGGAATCAAACTCAGGTCCTTGTGCTTGCCAGGCAGGTGCACAGACCACTGAACTGTCTCACCAGCCCCTGATCCCTGTACTTTTACGTTTTGAAAACCATCTAATTTTTGGTATTGTCAACTTAGACACTGTCTATTGCACTGGTAGTTCTCTTTATCCTCCTGATGTGGTCTTTCAGAAGGGTGCACGCACACATTTTCCCAAACAAGAGATGTGGAGAAACACTGCCTCAGCCTCCAGACTACAGAACTATCCTCTTTTCCCCCAAATAAGACCTAGCAGAAAAATTATCAGCCTTATAAAGTAGGGGTCAAGATGCCAGCCCCAATCAGCTTGTCCTAGCCTTACCTGCTGTCACTGTTCTCTTACTCAGTGACTGGTCCATATGACCCGAAGGCCAGGACAGGCTGCCTGGGGCCAGCATGTTTGAGCTCTACTTTTCAAGGCTAATTATTTTACAGCGAGGTCTTATTTTAAGGGAAACGGGTAGGAAGGTAGAGTGCCAGTTTGGAGATAGCCATTCTCCACTAAGCAGGCACTGAGCCCACTCTTGTGATTTCTTGGGACTATCCCCAGCAGATAGTACAGTGGATACCAGGACAGATGGCAGGGTAGTCACAGAGGCCCCTCGCGCCATGTGGACACGGCTCCTGCAGGCTGCACCTGGGCAGGCAGGGGGGCGGCAGAGGGGATGTGTGCACTCCCTGTGGCTGAGACACTGGAACAAAAAACAAAGGCAATGCTCACAGCCTACGCAGCTCTGCTGCCCAGCACTCTCCTTCTCCCTGTGGTGCTGGCTGTCATTGTGCCCAAAGGTAAAAATAGCTCCACTTTTAAGCTTCACCTCCCTAAATTAGGACAAGGGTTAGAGGCCAAGGTTCTAGCAGCATGATCCTTGGTGGCAACAGTGGGATGGCCCCGGGACCCAAGGGAGGTCAGTCCTGGGCACAACCTGCTAATTGGCCTCAACTCACTCATTTGGCCCTGCCAGCACCACCCACTAAAGATCAGGTGTGTGTTCCTTGCTACTCAATGGCCTTTGAAAAATGAATATGTTCCACTGAATCTACGTATCTTGTGTGGAAATGAATATAATTCCCATCACTTCAAAAGGCACCATTATTTTAGCCTGCACTGTGGCGTACAGTGAAGGTAAGGCAGCAAGCGTGTCAAGCCAAAGCCTTTTGTGGACCCAGGGCAAAGCTCTCTCCATCAGGTAATTATGAACAGAGGGGCAAACCTCCTTCAAGTCCAGCAGGAGTCGATTCCAACTATTCATGTTGGTCAGACCCACTTGGAATGACAAAATCATTTGATGGACGGGAGAGAGATATGCATTATTCACAGGAGCGTCTTCAAAGGGATTCCATAAATTATAGGTTTTCTGAAAAGGAAAGTTTCAGTGAGCTGGCAGCTAATGCAAGGGTGAGGAGGTGTAATCAGTGTGAGCATTGTTCCTGGTTAATTCGTCTCTTCTAGGTGGCTGTATTCTGTGACCCAGAAGAGAGCTCTTTTTGTTCTTCCTCCCCACTGCCTGCACTTCTTCCCAAGGCACCTTCCCTTACTGGACCCCACTCAGACCTTTGCAGAGAACCTGGCGGGCCTGGGGACTGTTTGCATGCAAGCGGAGTGTAGGAACAGTGAAGTTGTCACTGCCATCCTATAAGACATTAGCAACAAATTTTTAACCAAATCTGCCCCACCCTCTGCCCCAGCCCCTTGCCTACCTTCCCCTGCCAACTCAAAAATGCTCAGTTGAGAAAAAGTAAGTTGTGTTCTTCAGGACTAACTTCCCAGAATTACAATAGTAGATTAAATGTGATAGTGAATAAGAGAATCTACCTGTCTTCAATTATAACTTGCAACACCACCAATTGTCTCAGTAGATTTTTTTTTTACTTTTGAAAACATAATTTTTTTCATAAAAACTTAATCTTCAAATTTCTAATCCACTACATATGAACAGAAGTTATCCACATAAACAGGAAACTATTGATGCATTCAGTAATCTTTATGAGTGTAAAGGGTTGTGGGGACCCTAAGTTTGAGAACTGCTGATGCAGCTTCTCACTATTGCCCAGCGCCTCCGGGCAGGGAGAGTGCCCCCACAGCAGCAGTCTGTTCTGCTGTCCTGCCTAGGTCACCCTGACCCTCACATAGCCTTCCCTGCTTCTCTTCACTGGCCAGACCCGCCCACCCTTCAAGGCACGTCTACACTGTCACCATGTCTAAGAAGCCCTTCCAGAGAGCCATGTGATCCACAGAGCTACCTCACCATCCCCAGCTTTCATGCTGCTCGTGCCCTGGCTCTCATATAAAGCTGCCTGGCTGTCTGATTGCAATCATCTCGACTGTAAGACCTTCCATAGCAAGGACCCCACCATGCACTTCCCTACGTTCCCAGCTCGGGCACATGTGGCTTCACATATACATCATTTAATTTAAACATGAAGGATATGGATGTGCACATCAGGGCAGATAGCAAGCAGCTTTCACCACCAGCTTCCCCTTCAGAACCTTACTGCAAGGCCTTCCATTTCTTCATGGTGCAAAACGAGAACTCTCTTGTCACCATTGCCCTGTATCTACTGACAGGACTTTTCTTACAGTGGGCTGATGTTCATTCAGCTGAGTAAAATTCTATGAGACTGTGTGGGGGGACAGCTGAACCTGGCTCTTCATGATGAAACCATTTCTCTCAGATTCTTCAGGCCAACACAGTCCCTAGAAGAGCTGTGGTCACAGTGGTCATCTATGTAAACTGG
Source organism: Ctenomys sociabilis (assembly GCA_004027165.1). Lineage (NCBI taxonomy): Eukaryota > Metazoa > Chordata > Mammalia > Rodentia > Ctenomyidae > Ctenomys > Ctenomys sociabilis. The sequence goes on along the minus strand of PVKA01002717.1, from coordinate 111,500 downwards.
ATAAGACATGGAAATAAGTATGGAGGGCCAGTCTGATGATAGCTCAGTGGACTAAAGTGCCTGCTTAGGCACAGCACAGCAGCCAGGGTTCAATCCCCAGGGTGCCCTGCCAGCCCTGCCCCTGGGGCACGCTGAGACAGCAATGGAGACTGCGTATAATAGCACACACCTGTAATTTCAGCACTTGGGAGGCTGAAAACAAAGAGAAACACTAGAAGTCTGAACACTGAAGTTGGCAGTGAGACCCTGTAGACCCTGTCCTCAATCCAGAAAGAAAGAAAGAAAGAAAGAAAGAAAGAAAGAAAGAAAGAAAGAAAGAAAGAAAGAAAGAAAGAAAGAAAGAAAGAAAGAAAGAGTACAGAAATGTGTACTAGTTAAAGAAATTTTTAGGGGCTGGGGAGATGGCTCAGTAGAATAAGCACTCCCCTGGCAAGCACAAGGGTCTGAGTTCAATCTCCAGTTTCACCAAAAAAAAAAAAAAAAGAAAGAAAGAAAAAAGAAAAACAGAAAATCTTAAAAACCTCTAAAGTGATGACAATTCTATTAAGATATGTGATTATAAATGATTTTTTCACAAGTTGTTGTAGTGTCATTTATACTGTTTTTACAGTTCTATTATATATTTAAAATTTATCAGATTTCTTAAAGGAGATTGCATGCATTAGAAACCAGTTGTGGTTTATTTGGTGGGAATAAATGCCTGATAGGGAATTTTCATGTGTCAGTTTGCCTGGATCATGAGGTGCCCATATTCAGCTGAACAGTATTTCTGCACAACATCACCATTTGAGATGACAGCAGTTCATCTTCCCCAAGGATAGTAGCATCATCAAGGTTTCTGGGGTCTGAATAGAACAAAAGAGAATAGAGTAGAGAGGATGTCATCTGCCTTGACTGAGACAATGATCTTCCATCCTCAAGTGGCCCCCACTATCAGCCCGCCATCTATGGGCAATCCCACTGGCTGTGCTCTTAGTCTTCAGCTTGCTGGTGGAACATGATGAAATCCCCCAGCCTCCATGATCAGTTGAGCCATTCTCTTATAAGTAAACAACAAATATGAGTGTGTGTGCTTCTTATTGGTTCTGCCTTTGTAGACTAATACAATATATTATGAAGGACTGGGTAACAGGAGGTCACAGGGATTCTGTGATGTCTAGAAAATACTCTTAGGACACCAGCAAAGTGGAAGAGCCCAGATCTTGGTCAAATCTACACCAGACGTCTGAGAGGCCTCCAGTTTTGGTGCCACCTCCTTCAGAAAGGCACCACTGCTGTAAATTTCCACAGACTTCCTCAGAACTTCTGCCTAGCCATGCCCAGGTTACCCAAGCAGCAAGGATCATTGAAACAGGATACTGTCCCCTTCTTTTATTTGTTAGTGATTTTAGCTTTTTCTCTCACAAAGACCTACCTAATGAAGTAGAGTTAGAACAAGTAGGAGAATATTTTAATGCTAGAAAGCCAAACTTAGTCAATGTCCACCACAATGCTACATAAAAGCATAGCGGTGGGAAGGGTTATACCTAAAACTCTCAATAAATCTATGGCAGTGCTTAAGTCAAAAATGCCCTCTATTCATTGACAAAGAAAATTATTCTGTGTGTTCACAAATAACTCTGAGAAGGACAAGTTCATCTCAGCTACACACAGGACAGCAAATATTTCACTCTGCTATCATCAATCCTCTTATTTATGCCAAATTCTACCAACTGAGGCCAGTCTTAAGTGTCTATTCATCCATGAACTGACACAAGTTATTTTCTGCAAAAACAATCATTTACCAACCAACTGAGATACGTGCATTTATGTAGATTCTAGAACCTAAATGAAAAGAAAGCAGGAAAGATGATGCTGTTGCAAATGACCTCTTTTAAGAAAACAGCATCCCAGAAGCTAAGATCAACCAATTAACAACAAAGCTGTGTTTCAAGCGTACAGTCCACCCAAAAATATAGCTTAGCTGCTAGCTTTGACCATCTGCAGTAAGGTCAAGTCCCATTGTCTTTGTCTTCTGGACAGGGAACCATGAAATGTTAAACTCTGTAAGTAAACTCTAGGGGCTTGTCACCTAAACGATAATGTTAATAAAATAGTAGTAGTAGTAGTAATATGCCCTTCAGATTGTGGTTGGGATTAAAGTACAAAGGTAATTAGTAAGTGTCTTGTTCATAATTACTTACTAACATAACTATAATTATTATACTTTGACCTCAACTCACATTCCAACCTTTATATTTGACTTAAGTAATATCCCTCTCTATAGTTTCTGATTTCAGCACAAGTGGCACACAACTGAAATTCACTCAGGTTGACAATGAAATAGCTACCTAATATTAGAAGAATATTTAGCAATCAGGTGACTTGTTAAAAAAAAGTTGGAGTGAAGATCATTTCCATTGTGTTGTTCCAAGTTTTAAATGAAATCAGTCCCAAAGTTTATATCAAGCATTGCAGAGCTGAAATGCAGGGCAAAGGTTTGATTTCTCCTTTAGAAAAAAATATGCTCAGGCAGGCAGAATACATTTGGCTGGGACTTAGGAAAAGAAAGAGGAAATGGATCTGGGGAGGGAAGTAGAGACCAGTCACAAATAATGCACTGCAGTTGTGAGCACCTCCAAAGTACTGTGAAATGTTATTCACTGCAGAGAGAGGAAATCTGAGTTGACATGTTATTTTCTGAGCTGCTTATTAATGCATTGACTGGAAAGGAATGGGAGCAGCCTTCAGTCCCTTCCCCCAATTCAAAGTCATCGTCTTGTCACCAGCTCCTCTTGCTAGCTGAGAGCAAGGAAACCAAGATCCTGAAAAAGCTGTTAAAAACAGTTAGGAAAGAAGAAACCTGATCTTTTCACTCCTCGAATGAGTCTAGCAATGCTCATTCCTTCAGTGGGAGCATCTGAAATGAAATTTCCATTAATCTGGGACCAGAAGAAAAGCCTTCTGTTTAGGAACCATCAATCAGTCCAAATAAAGGAGGCAGTTAAGCTTTTCAACCAAACTGAAACACTGCCTCTGGACTAATATGGCTACAGAAATTAATCAGTCTGCTACTGATGACCAGGCTTCAAAATGTAATCTGCATGGATGGCACTAACTCTGCAGCTCACCAGTTAATGGAAAAAACAGACCAATACAGGAGGAGGCCTGAGCCTTACAAAGTGCTTCACTGTAAAGAACTTAAATTGTTCTTCTACATGGTGTAGCAGAGTGACTAAAACCCACCTCTCCCATGAGAAAGGGGTAGGTGAGTTAGGGAGGATTAAAATGCATCCCATGGGACAGGAGTTAGGCAGAAAGAAAGCTCACTGATACCAGGAGATGCTCAAAATGAAAACCAGCTACCTCCGAGCTGATTTCCACTCATCTGATTCCTCTTCTTTGGGGTTTCGAAAAATCAGGCTGGCCTGGGCATCCCTTCCCAGCTACGGTTTCTAACAAGAAATACACTGAGATAGTTCTGCCAAGTGCCAAACTCACTCACAAAATTTAATGAAAGGTCAGTTTCTACCACAGCTTACACCATGTTTCTGTCTATACCTGTCCCAAATACTTAAACTACAATTTCGAAAGAAATCAATGTGACCAGATATCTGAAAATCCAATTCAACTAGCACTCTGAAAGTATTATGTTAAGTTTTCAGGGCAAACTGACAAAATTATGTCTACTTCATACATTCGCATGGCTTAAAATCTTATTAGAGTGGCAAACAGGCAGACAACTATAGTAGAACAATATTAAATGAATATTAAATTGGAGAAATAAGCAAATATGCAGGAATATGAAAGGGTGACTCTCTCATGTTCTGCAGCCCTGTAACCTGATAATGATAGTTGCCAAAGCCGGTGACACGTGGCTTGAAGCTCTGCCACTTCCCTATCATGATTCTGTACGTGTCCCCTTCTTCTGGAGACCTTAATCAGCATTTTCCCTTCAACTGTGATTGCAAAAAGTCATGTTTTCACCCTGTCCAACATGGCTTAGAAAGCTAATATCTTCAGAAAAGGTAAAATAGTGAAAATTTTCCCTTTAAGGTCTTTGCAAAAATACCTGATATAGATTCAGTAGTATTTTACAAACCAACATATATGAAAATTTCTAATTAGCATATCATGGACTTGTATACCTCATCTTTTTTCTTTCCTCTGATCTCGTCCTAGTTATAATTAAACCAGCTGTGGCTATTTATGCTTTTTTTCATGTTTCAGGAATAACCTTCCCCTCTTTCTGTCAGAATCATTAGAAAAAAGTAAAATCTTAACATTAACTTGGATGAATCACACCAGGATCTTATTTGAGCCTATAATTAAAATCCATTTTAATCCATAGCAAATAATTAATCTAATCTAGCAAGCCACAGTGCAAAGCTACCATTGTAAATGCTCTTCCCATGCCTGAAAGAAATGACTACAAAAGCACTCCAGCCTTCTTGGGCTCCAAAAGACACATAGCACATTGGAATCATAAAGAACTTTAGCAGCCTCCATGTTAGGATCCTAATTCAGAGAAAGTAACCAAGCAATGAAATGATTCATATGCACCAGACCTACACCCTATTGGGTATGCATGGCTGTCCCTCTCCTACGGACAGAAATACACATCCAGAATGTGGAGTCAACATGAAAACCCAGGTCTCCTGGTCCTCCAACTGGCGATTAGGTACCTGCTCAGGCTCACTCCCAGGTGACCCCAGGTTCTAGGGTTCCAGCACTAGTTGGGGCAGGGCTATCTTCTCCTCCTGGTGGCTCAGGTCTGTAGCCTGACAAGGGCAGCTCCACCAAGTCTGACAGCTGAAGAGGGCTCATGTGATTCCTGCAGCAGATCCGCCTTACATTTTTCTTTTTCATACTTTAACACTATCTTCTTGCATTAAACAGTACCAAATATTCAGAGTAAAAGCCAGTTTAATTTTCTTTCCCAGAAGTAAGTACCATTGACACACATCGGTATGTATGTGTTGTAATTTTCTGTGCACTTGTAACCTCTACACACTTTTTCTCCATTAACATAATCATCACATTTTATTCTGTGGTTTTCTTTGTCCATGTAGCAAATCTCAGAGCTATTTCAGTATCATTTCCTATAATGCTGGTTATCTGTCTTAAGGATCCCTTTGTACAAATACACCATAATTTTATCAACAGCATTACATTTGTTCCCAGTTTATTGTTATGCAAACAGCAACTTAGCCAAATTATAAAAGTAGTAATAGAAAACATAGGAAAATATTTTAGGAAGGGAAAAACTATATATGTATGTAGAGAGGAGAGCTTGGATAATTGTACTACTGATTTCTACTGGTCTATTAAAAGGAATAGTTAAGACTTATAATGTTTTCTTCTTTTTAATTGCTTTTTGAGCAATTTTGCATGTCTATATCTAGTAATGTAAACAACTAATTTGAAGACAACAATGTGCAATGTAACAACCAACATTGAATTCCTATCATTTTGTTTAGTAAAATTCTGTATCATTTCTGATGAGTTTTTTTTAAACACTCATTATACGATGTATAATGCACCTTTTTATTCTCTTTAAGAAAAATAAATACCCAACAGAAGGAAAACACATCTTTAACAAGACACAATAACTCAGAAGATAAAATAACTGAACTATAGTATTTACAAAATTAAAACAACAACATTCTAAATTTAAATATTATTAAAAATAAAAAAACTTGAAATTGAGGGGGTAAATATTCAGAATTATAAATGATTTATATAAATTAATGAGAACACAACTAATATTTAAATGTGATGTTTTCTTTAAACTATTCTTTAAGCTATTACTGAGAATCCTTGCATTTCCAAAGTAAATATATCATCATTATTTATTCTTTTAAAATGCATTATTTTTAAAAGGTTAAGATGTAATTCCTTAATATATTTAGGCTTACTGCATTTAGGTCTTTTCATTATGTTGGAGTATCATTATTTTTTTTTTCCATTTATTTTTATTTTATTGAAATACAAATGTCAATCAGACAGTTTCAAAACACCATAACCATACAGAGTCGATGAAATAATACATTGCAAACTGTTTTCATAATGTTTTGGTATTGTACAAGGTGCATACATGATATTATATTTACAGGTATTTATTTAAGGGAAAAAATTATCATTTTTCAATCTTCCCCTGTTATGGAGATTTGTGGCTTTTGATTTTTTATTTTCCATAGGCACACATTCCAGAAGCACAACTTAACTCATTTATACTGGTCAGAATTAATAATTAGGGATGAAGGATTATTTGAATTTAAGATTATAAAAGTTTAGTTATGTAGTTTTTGTCATTTTCTACATCCACTCATTCTTGACTATTCCATGAGTACACATTCCAAATGCAGAGTTTAATTCAGTTACTTTAGTCAGGATTACTGAAAGGAGCAGTTAATGCATAAATTTTCTTTCTCTCCTTTTTAATTTTTATAACTTTTACGCATGCTTATGTCTGGTAATCCCAACAACTAATTCAAAGATAGCCATATGTAATGTAACAACCATTTTTGCATTCCTACCGTTTTGTTTAAACAGTAGGAATTCTAATATATCTAATGGGTGTTTTTACTCTTTTTAAAAATAAAATAATTATGACTCAGTGGTGTCCCAAATTTTCTGATCAAGGAGACTATGAGGCCACAGAGGAAAGTGATCAACAATGTGTAATGCACCTAAGGAGAGTCACCTAGAGAGAAAACATTCTCTCAGGCTTTCACAGAGAGCAATTTGGTCAAGTAATGGCCATGACTCATCCACATGGCTAACACTGACAAAGGATCTACAGACTGCGGTACAGGGTTTCAGGATAAATCCTTGGAGGATTTGACTGACCTAGTCAGATACAAAAGTTATGTTTCTTATTGTATAGGTCTTGCTTTGTCTTGTTCTTAACTATCCAGCAGAGAAGTATAAAAACAAAGTATAAAAAGTAAAGCCCTATTAATATGCTGAGCTTTGAAAGGCTCAAGTCAACAACTTCTGACATTGTTAGTCATGCGCATAACCCACTACTATTATGGACTACTGGACTGTATTGGACTGTTTTGCTGAATTCACACACCTTCCACATTTAAATGGCAATAGAATACCCATCTCTGAGAAAACTAAACAGTAAAAATGGGGATATAAATGAAGGACCATTCTGTATCTGTATATACAAAGTAGTTAGAATAGTGTACAGCTACTTTCTCTTAATGCAAGGAGAAAAAAGATTTGTGCTGACAGTGTTTGGACAGGATATCAAGTCTGCATCTTATACTCTGAATAACTACTACAAAGACAACAATATGTAATGTATTAATTGTAACTGTCCTACTAACCTGTTTTGAAACTCTCATTGCTATTTGTCTCAATAAATTAATAAAAAATCAAAATAAAATTTTTAAAAAACTTAAAAAAAAATTATTTGATCTGAATTGTGCCATTTTTAAATTTTCTATCTATACTCGTTCTTGACAGTTCATGCTTATTTCTTCATTTTAACTTGCTTTTGTTTTATTCCCTGGGCTTGGTTTAGCTTCTCAATTTTTCTTATTCAATTTATCTCTCTAATGATTTAGGAATTATTAGCTTATTCTTTAGTTGATACATAAAAACCTAAAAATTGACCACATCAGTGGGGTAGCATCCTAGCCCTCCCGGTGCTGGGTCGTGGAAGCTGATGTAAAGGAGAGACTTACTTGAATGAGTTCAGTCCACAGTCAACCAAGGGCTAAGGCCTAAGCATCATGAGGATGCACAGAGCAGGAGAACGCTACCTTCATGGCCAGCAGGAGACAGGAAGGAGGGAAGAGCGAGCACAGGAACGCAGCACGCAGCCCGGAGTCACCCTGTCAGCAGGCCGCCTCTCCACTGAGCTCAGCAGTGCATCGACCTGACCCAGTCACCTTCCAAACACTTGAGACTTTAGGGAGGAGGTACTTTTTATCCAAATCATAAGAGGGCACATAATACCTTTTAATGCACCTACATATTGTGTAATAAATGAGCCATGTTAAACATATTTATTTTTTAAAAACATCTATCATTTCTATATTCCTGTAGTCACTACAGAAATAAGAAGCAATTTTCATGTACTGGCCCTCTATGCCATGTCATTTAGTTTTAAGTCTGCATGGCTATTTATTTTCTTTAAATTATTCACCAATAATGGTTTAAACTTTGGGCATTTTTAGCTCCTTGGCCTACATCCCAGGTTCATTTATTTTTTTCTGGGTAATTGTTTTAGATTTATTTTCATCTTGATGCTACCTATGATTGATTAATTCTTTTCAAGATGTGAGGGTATAGTAAATTCTAAGTCCCTGCCTGTCTAAAATTTTTGATTTTGCCCATAAATTTGCCTGTTGCCATCAAGTCTAGAACCACCCATTTCCTTGCAGGGAGGGGATAAAACATATGAGCTCAACCAGCCAATGAGAGCAGTCCGTGGAAGTCCTCTGTTGTCCTCACCAGCATGAAGTGTAATGCCACAGTGACCCCAGTTCCTGGTGGGTGAAGCATGTCCCTTTTCTCTGGACATCGTGCTGTCACCAGGCTATGTTCCACTATGGTCTCGTATCACTCGTTCCACTCAGGGTTTGTGGTATGCTTTCATTTTCAAAACTAACCACTGCTTGCCCATTCTGGAAGTTACAGAGTCCCTGTGCTCAGATGCCCTCCACTTTCAAACCTGTATGACTTCAAATTGCTTAACCTCTCTTTTCCTCCATAAAAGTATTTTATTTCTAAATAATGATTTATTTATTTGATGCAGGGTCTCACTACACAACTTAGACTCCTAGTGATCCTCCTGTCTCAGCTTCCCCAGATCTGGGAATACAGGCATGCACCACTATGCCCAGTTTCTATGCCCAGCTCAGTGTAACCGGGGTACAAAGGCTCAAACCTGGGTCTTTGCACTTATCAGGCAGATGTTTAGAACAGCAAGCTATCTCCTCAGCCCCATTGTGTTATTCTAAAAATAAGATTAATAGTAGGTCCGCTCTCTTACAGTTGTTGCTGACTGAATGAGTTAATTCATGAAAAATCCTACAAGACTGCCTGGTACATAGTGAATACTTTTTCTCACAGTTATTTTATCCACTTAATCATCTTCATTTTCTTGGAGGTTGGTTAATCTTTTTTTCTTCTCCTTTTGTTGACTTTCCTCAAAAGATCTAATGTTCCTTGATTATCTATTTTTGTGACTGGCAAACCTAGGTTCACCACGCTGACAAGTGCACAGTCCACATGACAACTGTGTTGTATGCACTCAGAGGCTTTGTTTCCTGTACTGGTGTGCCCCAGGGATGTGTGTGTGTGTGTGTGTGTATGCAGGAGTGTGCATATGTGCATGTGGGCATGTATGCGTGCACATGTGTGTGAGTGTGCATGTGTGTGTGCGCACACATATGTGTCAGGTTCTCACTCATCTTCGTTCTCTACTGATGCTGTGCGCTTTGTCTCTGCTCTTTGGCTTCCACCTCTTCACAAGCTTTGGAGCAATGGTAGGTCTCTGGCTTTTTAGCTCTCCTCTTTTAAAGCTGGAACCCAGGACTTTGAAGATGCTAATCACAACATTACTGAGCTGCACACTGGCCAGATCCATTCCTTTTTGTTTTAGTATTTTATTTTATTGAGAAACAAATAGCAATAAGACAGTTTCCAGGCTGATTAATAGGGCAGTTTCAATAGTTAATACCTTGTACATTGCTGCCTTCTTAGTGGTCATTCATATTACAAGGTACATACATGATATCCTGTCCAAACACTATTAGCACAAATCTTTCTTCTCACTGATTTAAGCAAAAGGAGGCGTATATCTATCCTAACTATGCTGTATATATGGGTATAGAATGGACCTTCCTTTATCCCCTTTTTCTGTTTAGTCATGTCAGATATGGGTATTCTATTGGCATCTAGATACTGTAGGTGCATAATTCAGTGAAACAATCCAATTCAGTCCGGTAGTCCACAATAGTAGTGGGTTATCCACAGAAGTTGTTGACTTGAGTCTCTCACGGCTCAGCATATTAATATGACTTTATGTCCTCGTTTTTATACTTTTCTGCCAGATTGTTAAGACCAAGATAATGCAAGGCCTATATAACAAGAAATGTATCTTTTGAATCTGATAAGGTCAATCAAGTCCCCTCAGGATTTATCCTGAAACCCTGTACCTCAGTTTGCAGATCTTTTGTCAGTGTCAGTCAGAAAATTTGATGGCATTAAAATTACATAAGGCCAGGAGTATTAAGTTACATAAGGCCAGGAGTATTAAGTATGAAGGTATTAAGTTGGGTGGCAGGAGCCCTTTGTATGCCTCCTCTTTATTATATTCATCTTTCTCCCCTTCCTGCTGTCATGCAACTATAGAAACTCCCAAATCCATAGCATGCTTGTACAAATTTCTACATTCCCAGGTTAGGAGCCTCCATCTCTTCAAACTCCCCTCTTCCCACCTCCCAAGCCCTGTTCTTGAACCATCATCATTTCTATGCATTTGTAGCACAGTGAACCATGTTTCCCTTCTTGGTCCTAATACTGACCCTTGCATTGCCCTCTTCAGTGCTCACTCCTTGGGTCTCCCATCCTCAGAGTCCTCACCAGTAAAATGAGGTTTGGGAATGAGCTATTTTTAAGAGACCTGCAGGCTCTCACAATTTATAATTATGTGCAAACTAATTCACTGATACCTCAACACTTTATTCTTACTTCCACAGAATAGTTAAGTGTCACATACTCCGATGAAATGTGTAGAAGGTAGGCAGCTAATTTTTAACTCAGTCCCCTATAGAAAACCACACACAGAACTTTTAATTGCACTCAAAGTATTTTTCAAATGCTGAGTAAGAAATTAGCATGTCAGCACAGCAGGCAGAGAGGGGATTACTAAGAATAGTAGCCAGCTACCAGTTAACACCTCTTTTAGTTTGGAGCCATGATAAAAAAATGGTTTCTGACAGAGTCTGGCAAATTTTCATCAATTAATAGAAAAAAAACCCTCAAATCCTGACCTTGAATCAGAACATTTTTAATAGACTTTTAAATTTTTCTTCTAGACACCAGGGGCAATCTATCTGAGCATGTGCAGTCTCGCTGATAATAATTTGCCCTCTTGTAGCTTCTAACAGGAGAGCAGGCAAACAGTTTGCCTTGGATTCCAGTCACACAGCCACTTCTTCCCAGGCTGCAGGGCTGGAATCATTTTCTGTATCCTGCTATAAATACCACTTCTCTAGTACATGTCCTAGAGTACTCTGAGGTTGTGTCTCTAGTAATTGTTTCTCTGTTGCTGCTCATATTTCCCATCCCCCCCAAAGCGTTACTCTCTGGAAACTTAATACCTTCATAATCTCTACGTCATAAAAGACAATACCTATCAATAAAGGCTGCAGCTGTAGTCATGGAAAGGGAGGAAACTCATTTTAAGTTACTGTCTGAGATGAAAACCATCTGGTGCAGAATGACATTACCTACAGCCTAGAAAGGCCATGCCAGTCACCTGGGAGGAGGACCTACCCACCCCTACTAACACTGCCCTGAGTGTTCACAGGGGCCAGTGATTACGATTCACAGGAACGTGCATGTCCACCAGATGAATAGCCTAGAAAACAGTTTCAGACTCCAACTTGAATGCGAGAATGAGTTTACTGTCAGGCTTTCCTGGGCTTATTCTATTCTCCTCTGTATCCCTGGACACTTATGAATGCCGTATGATTTATCATCCACCCCATGACAGAGACATGGATAGGTCTATCTTGCACAAAAGGAACATATACTACCAGAAGTTCTGCTAACTGCAGAACTAAGTCCCTACATCAACCACTTACTTGGCTTACTGCATATTGTACTTCAAGAAATTAATTGGTTCTTTTTGCTGTGAGGAAGGCACATTTATTCCTTCATTTTCATGTTTCCATAAGGAAGCACTTGAGGAAACATCCTTCCCTGGCTCTTCCTACCTGCCTGCCTTAATCAGCATCAGATGCTGTGTGCTATAGTTTAGATCTGGAACTTTCCCCCAAAGGAAAGTGTTGTAGCCTAATTTCTGGTTTGATGCTAGCAGACATTGACAGAGCTCTGTGCTCTTCAGTTACCAGAACCATGTCCTTGAAGGGGACTGCGAGGCCCAGCCTCCTTTCTGTTTGTTTTCCAGCCATCATTTGAGCAGGTTGGCCCTGACACACACTACTGCCATCATATCCTACCACAGGCCCAAAGCAACAGAGCCAAGTGATCATGAATGAAAACTAATTTTAACACATGATTTCAAGCACACATTTTCTATTCATAAGTTGACTAGCTCAGGTATTTGTTGCAGTAATGGAAATCTGGCCTAGACAATGACTGTTTCTAACAAATGCACTAGGGGAGGAAATAGACCCAGGGTCCAGCATTTCTGCTGCCTTCCTGAATACCTGCCTGCCTCTGAATAGCCCTGAGTGGGTTCTCTCCCTTCTCTATCTGCCAGTGCTTGGGGTCTGCCTACAATTGGTTCTTTCTCTACCTATGCAAGTGGCCACCCACCTCTGATGGGATAAATCCACCGAACCCAAGACAGTCTGCAAGCAAGCCCATATACCACAGGCCGTATTCTCTAGTAGGGTTTATCATTAAGAGGGTTTAGTTTAGATCTCTGTCTGTCTGTCTTTTGCCTTTAATTCATAATTAGTTCTGAACTTGAAAGGAGAAGTAATAGGTGTTAGCCCCTGAGACTCTCACCTCTGATTTCCATTGTGGGCTGGAGATAGGGGACAACAAGATCTCAGAGATGTAAAAGAAAGTAAGCAAGATGTTAGATGGGTACACATCTCTAGTCTTGATGGTAAAAATACTGTGTTTTACTTCAAAAGGAACTTGAATATATGCTGCATTGAAAGAGGACTCAGCATCACATTAGTTTTCACACACATACACTGTGCATGCACACACACACAACACAACACATACACACAACCACTTTCAAACACCACTCTGATCATCTCAATCACAAGCAAATGATCAAGCTGCTATCATTTTACTGCAAATGTGAACATGAGCTAACATTAGTAATAGTTGGAAATAACATTCCTAGTGAGCAGTTACCAGGTAAGAGACACAGTTAACAGACTATGTCCAGGTCATTTATCCATGTTATTGCAGCACAGCAATTTTCAAATATACAGGGTCTCTAACTAAATTTTGACTCTCATATTGATGGACCTAAACAATTACATTACCCTTAAGATATTAAACTCATATTGGCCAGCTTATCAGACTCCTAGTTAATGTTAGATAAATAATTTCTCAAATCATATTAGTTTTAGTATAAAATTTCTTCAAAGGATACAAATGAAACATAAACTATTTTCATCATATTTGTCTCAGATTATTCTAATTCTTTTTTTGCTTTATTATTTCTTAGAGTTGGCAAGGGCAAATGATTTAGCAGCTGTTTGAATTCAGAAGACTTCTGATTTTCTCCTGATAAGACATGGCAGTTTCATAATTAATATTGTATCCTGCTTACTGCTCTACCAATTGGGCCAGCAAACAGCTTTTGCACAGGGTCAGTTGGAACTAGGCACGAACCCAGTGTAATTTCACCTCTGTAATTTCTTTGAGTACCTCAGTAGGCAGAATTGTGGGTGTCAGTTTACCTACAACTGCCAAAGTGATCATACTGCTCAAATGTAAGGAGGTTAGAGAATGGAAAGAAATTCACTAAGAATTGCCTCCATATTTAGATTCCTGCAATCCTGGGGTGCATATCTCCAAGTCAATGTTTATGCTAAAATATTTCCCCTTTGGTCTAATTACAGCCACAGAAGAAAGCTGAGCACAAGCAATGAGCAGAAGTGAAATGCTCTAAAGTGACCCAAGTGGAGAGAAACAGGCAAGTCTGACTTTGTGCCGGCTTTGTCATTGAGCAAAAACATGTACTTTTCACTGAGCAAAGGTTTGCAAATTTTGCCATAAGCAAAACATATTTTTATTGCATCTTGAGTAATTTCCCATGACAAAACAATATTTCCACCTCAATTTACTGTTTTTGTCTCACAAAATGCTAAAACTTTGTGAGGAAATAAGATACCTAACCATAAATTAACTTTGGTAGCAAGAAAAACTACAGGATATAGAAGGGAGTTTCCATATTGTTTCACAGAAATCCTTTGGAAATAGGATAGACAGGATATTTGGAAACTCCCAGCTGAACCAGGTACTATTTTAGGGGGGGTTGGGAAATTTCTATGACCCCAAAATATACAATATCTGGATCAGGAAAGAGAAATATAAATAATAATATATCCTCTCACCCCTGACAGGTCTTGTATGCAATCTTAAGTCTGCAGTTCTGGAGATTATTCAATGAAATTGCCTCCATAGTATACAGTCACACACACCGTTGTGTTACACAGGTATGCAAAAGACAGGTGTGGACAGGAGGGTCAATCTCCTGTTGAGGCTCGACAAACCAGCCCTGGGCCCAGACACACACCAGGATAGACACTGAACCTCGCACAAGAGAAACAAGTTAATTCTCCTGCATGTCTATCTCTACCAATATACTGCGAAGTTCAGGGGACACAAGCCAATCCTTATCTATATTCCCATGTCCCAGAATGTCATGAAGGCTCTAGCAATAGATCATAATGGGTTTCTAATAAATGATTTCTGTTTTATTCTGTGTTGCTTTGTGTTTCTCCTCCTCCTTTTTTGCTCCTCCACTTTTCCTTTCTACCTCTTCTTCCTCCTCTTGTTCTTCTGCATTTAAAAACTATATGCTTCCAGAACCTAAGTGAGAAAATTGATCACTCATTCTCGGAACACTTGCCTCAGGAGTTGTAGTGCCACATGGTTTCATGACTTCTGTTCTGTGTCAGAAGCCATGCAGGGGGCAAAAGAAGACAGCCCACTCCCAAGAGAGTTAATCACATGAGGAAAGGAGCCATTGTGAATACCTTCAGGGCCCCTGTCTGCACTTACAGTCATTGCCAAGGAACAGGGGAATTTATAGTTGATCCTTAGGAGAAAGTATGACTTCGCTAGAAAAGACAGACAAAAGAAGAGACAAAGGCAATTAAAGATGCTCCCTTTCCTGCTCATGTGAATGGAATTTTTTAATCTAGGAAAGCAGAAGAAACAGATCTCTAAAGACTGTGCATCCTCAGAAAACGGAGACCTTATTCTAAAACAAAAATAGACAAGAGTTTCCTGTTCTACTGTTTTCTGAAGAACATACAGGATTCTCTGTCATCATGAAATTAGCTGTGAGTGACATTTCCCATAATCAAAAACTATTCACAGACTCCATGGAGGAGGAAAATATCATGGAAGTAAGAGATAGCAAAAATATTAGACCTGTCATCAGCACTTCCCTCTCTATGGAAGATATCAATGTCCTTTTTCTGAATTAAAAAATCATGTGAGTCAATGTGGTTTTTAGATCCAGTTTCTAAATGTATCAGTGTCAAAAGTCCAAGCCAGTGTTGGTGTCAGATATTTTTCACAAAATGCTTCATTTGTCAAATTGGATAAGGCTTGATGACAGATACACACAATTCTCTAAACCAGTCCAACTCAAGAACCTCATGAAAACTATTCTTAGATCTACCAAGATAGAATTCATGATTTGTCTAATTAGATTTTTGTCTAGATATAGAATACATAGTGGATATTTCTATTGTCCTGTGCTAGGAAGAGAGAATGGATGAGTACTCTGAAAGGCTACAGAAGTTCCAAACTACCAGATCCATCAGGGCTTGTCATCATTTCTCCACCTATTAAACCATGTACTGATAATTTATTACTACCAGGAAGTGTATGAGTTGTATTGCTAGAGCTATTCTGTAAGATTTTATCCATCATGAGAGAAAAGAAAATTAACATAGTGTCAAGGACATCCGAACAGCTCAGGTGCCCATCAGTAGATGAATGGATATAGAGAATAACAAATGGATATAGGTGACATTTTAAAGAATAAGTCTACACAATTTATAGGAAAATGGATGGATTGTGAGACTACTACATTAAGTTAAATTAACAGACACAGAGGCTAAGTATTTTAGGGTTTCTCTTATATGGGAATCCCAAAATATAAATAATTAATTTAAGATCAAATAAAGATTAGTAGGAAACACAGAAGTAGAAAGAAACAAATTTTTGGAACTAGAGAATGGCATCTGGGGGAAAAGGATCAAAACTGATCAAGGTATAATTTATAAGTATAAATTTCCTGAAACAAATGTAATTATTATGTATCACAAATATATGCTAATAAAAATTTAACAAAAAAAATCACTTAAAATGAGATAAAATTTTTCTAAAACAGTTACACATAAAATATAGTGGCTTAGAAGCAGCACCAATTAAACACTGTTAATTTTCCACCATGAGCCCCATGTACACATTGTCAGAGCTTTTGGAAGGTGATTGAATCATGGGCATAGTGTAACATTTCTCTCATGTTTTAAATCTCTTTGAAAGAAAATATGCTAGTGGAAGCAAAAATAACAACACACTGTAATATTTGTTAAGTAAACAATGGCACTACTATCACAAAAGCTCAAAAGGGTAAAATGAAAATATACCATTGTGAGATCATAATCATATGTGTCTGTGAAATAAGAAATGGGATCCGAAAGAAATCCAGCATCATTTAGGCATGTGTATTTCAAATAATAGCAAAATAACTCACTCTACAAAAAAAAAAAAATGGTTAGCCCAAATAACCCAATAAGGGAGGTTAAATAGAATAACATAATTTTCTTTGATTCAAAAGGAGGGGGAAAGAAAACTAATAGTAGACAGGATACTATAAACAAATCTCAGAATCATAGATGTGATTATAGCTGTACCAATAATTGAATTAAAAGTGGGTAATATAAATAGTCTGATTCAAAATTAGTAATTGTTGGCTTGGATTTTTTTTAAGTGAAGTAAAATTAAGGACTATAGAAAAAAACCCACTTTATACAAACAAAAGCATTTAAGCCAAAAAGATGGAAGAAGACATATAAAACGTGAGAAGGGTAATGAAAAGAAATTGATCATACTAGAAAATATAAGCTTAAGGGCAATAAACAGTGCTAGTAATTTCTCAAAGACAACAATCTTAATAGTTTTCATTATATAATGAAAATTCATTAATATGCTATCAATCCCACATAAGGAAATGAAAATCATACATAGCATGTTTTTCAAATTCATTACAATCAGAACTCAAACACAAAATAATATGAAAATTCTCAAAAATTTCAAAACCAAGAAAAAACAAAAATCAGTGGTATATTCAAAGAAATCATAGTGGAAATATTAAAAAGCCTTGCATAGAATGAAAGAGCAAACCAAAAAGCAGTGTTTAGAAGATAAATTTTACCATCAGTGCTTATCTTAGAGAAGAATAAAGGTGTGAAATAAATTATCTAAACTCCTAACTGAAGAAATTTGAGAAAGTCTTCTAGCCTTTATGCCATATGATACATAAATTATGTATCATAATTTAACTTACCATTTGTTACAGTGTATTATTATGGTGTCTGCATTTGTTTATCAGTTTTCTTGTAAAGAAATTTAAATGCAAGAAAAAGTTTTGTATTTACCCAAAATAATTATAAGTGAAAAAATAGTAATCACATAAGAGCAGAAATCAATAAGCTAAAAAATTAAAAAGGAAAAAATACCAACCATACAAAATTCTGATTTCTGAATACTGGTTAATGACTACCAGTGAACATAAAAAGGGAACATACAAATTATCAACATCACCATGGAGAAGAGACATCAATGCCATGCTACAGATATTAAAATGATAAGGGAATATTATGAATAGCATCATGTTAATTAATCCAAGTTTGGTAAAATGGCTTTGTATTTATTACTTGTCATTTATAAACCACCAAGTTCACTCAAGACAAAAAATAGATCATACAGAAAACCTAAAAAGAAAAGAAAACTTTTAAATCTCATTTCTTTTAGCCAGATATAAGGGCACATGCCTAAAATCTCAGCACTCAAGCTAGAGACAGGAGGATCATCACAAGCTTGAGGCCAGCCTGAACTATGTAACAAGACTCTGTCTCAAGAACAATAACAACAAGAAGGGCCGCCAGATAGTTCAGAGGTCTAAAGCGCCTTCTTAGGAAGGCTCAGAGACCGGGGCTCCATCCTCGGCATGCTGAGCCAGCATGTGCTGAGACAGCGAATGAGTCTGATCTGTGTAGGGAGACCCTGTACTAAATATATTAAAAGAAAAAAGAACAACAACAAAAACGATTAGTTTTTCTTACAGCTAAATTTTCCAAAGAAGTTTCTAGGACCAGAAACTGATAAATGCAACAACACTTTAATAAAGAAATCATACTACTTTTTCTGAGAAACACCAAGTGGTGGATGACGCTGGTGCAGCGGGAGGGGCCGGAGGACCCAGGGGCCCAGGCATGGGAGGCCGAGGCAGCTTCCATGGAGGCTTCAAAAGTGGCCTTCAAGGTCACAAGCACAGCAGAGGCCGCGGGGCTCACGGAGGTAAGGCCGAGGACAAAGAGTGGACAAAAAGTACATGTGTTGGTAGATAGGTCTTGCTCTATGTAGGTCTTAACCATCCAGCAGAAAAGTAAAAAAATGAAGTATACATCGCGGGGCCATTATAATAAGTTGAGCTGTAAATGGCTATGGTTGACAACTTCTTCAGATAACTCACTATTGTTCTGGAATGCTGGACTATGTTGGATTTTGTTGTTGAGTTCAGGCACCTAAGTTAGTTGAATGACAATGGAGTGCCCATCTTTGACAGGTGTTGACAAAGGAAGGGGTATAGAAAGGAAGAATCATGATGTGTGTGTATGGACTGTACAGTTGGGATAGATAACGCCATGCTTCTACATAATCCTATGAGAGCCAAGATCTGCACTAATGGTGGTTGGACAAGATATTATGTCGGCTTCTAGTACTATGGACAACCACTAGGAAAATAACAAGGTAGAAAGTATTAGTCATTGAATCTTTGATGTAATTCAGGTATAAAAAATATACGCAAACAGCTACACTTTTTTAATTTACTGATAAGAGACATATGCTATAATAATGTCTGTAAGTATAATATTATATATGCACCTTTGATACCAAAACATTATGAAAACAGTTTGCAATGTATTAATTTATCAAATTCATCTTGTCAAGGTATCCTAAAACTGTCTCATTGATATTTTTACTTCAATAAAATTAAAATTAAAAAAAAAAAAAAAAGAGTGGATACCTGTCACCAAGCTGGGCCGGCTGGTCAGAGACATGAAGATCAAGTTCCTGGAGGAAATTTACCTTTTTTCCCTACCCATGAAGGAGTCTGAGATGATTGACTTTTTCCTGAGCACATCCCTCAAGGATGGAGTTCTGAAGATCACGCCTGTGCAGAAGCCAACTAGTGCTGGCCAGTGGACCAGGTTCAAGGCCTTTGTCGCTATTGGGGACTACAGCAGTCGTATTGACCTGGGTGTAAAGCATTCCAAGGAAGTAGCCACTGCCATTCGTGGGGCCATTATCCTAGCCAAGCTCTCCATTGTCCCTGTGAGGAGAGGATACTGGGGAAACGAGATCGGCAAGCCCCACACTGTTCCTTGCAAGGTGATGGGCCGCTGTAGTTCTGTGTTGGTGTGATTGATCCCTGCCCCAAGAGACACTGGCATTGTCTCAGGCCCTGTGCCCAAGAAGCTGCTGCTCATGGCTGGTGTAATGACTGCTACACCTCTGCTAGGGGCTGCACTGCTACTTTGGGCAACTTTGGTAAGACCGCCTTTGATGCCATCTCCAAGACCTACAGCTATCTGACCCCCAACCTCTGGAAAGAGACTGTGTTCACCAAGTCTCCTTATCAGAAATTCACCAACCAGCTTATGAAAACTCACACCAGAGTCTCTGTCCAGAGGACTCAAGCTCCAGCAGTAGCTATAATACAAAGGGTTTTTACACACACACACACACACACACACACACACACACAAAGCAAATAAAAAATAAAATGAATTAAGTAAAAAAAGAAATGATACTAAATCTACAAACTTCTCTAGAATATAAAATAGAAAAAGATACTGCCTTATTGATAAAAGGCCAGCATTATTCTGATACCAAAGTCAGACAAAGTCAGTACATAAACAGGATCCACAGATGTGTTTCTCTTGTTAATAAACACAAAGTCCTTAACAAATTGTTAGCAAATCAAGTCTAACCATATATAAAAAGGAATCATGACCAGGAATTTAAGATTGGTTTGATTTTCAATAAACAATCTAAGCCACCATCTTAACAAACAAAACACTAAATTTTGTCTCAGTGCCAAAATTCAGCAGCCTCGTAACTTACCAGAAGAAAGGTCTACCTAGAGCCCCTGCTGTCTCACTGTGGGATGCCCTCCTCTTCACTACACATCAGGACCACACTTTTGGACTTCACAGCCTCTAGAACTATGAGCTAAATAAACTTCTATGTTTTATAAATTCCCAGGCTATGACACTGAGTTATAGTAACACAAAACAGGCAAAGGCAGGCCCCCATTCACATTTATGGTGGCTGAAAAGTCAGGAAAACCTTGACAAACAAAATTGTCTTCTACATCATGAAGGATTAAAAAAGAGGTAAAAGGGAACATGAAGTGCTCACAATAACAAGCTGCTGAGAACGACTGAACTTCATAGCTGGGGAAGAAAGTACTTGTGTGACAAGGCTGAGAAA
Source organism: Ctenomys sociabilis (assembly GCA_004027165.1). Taxonomy (NCBI): domain Eukaryota; kingdom Metazoa; phylum Chordata; class Mammalia; order Rodentia; family Ctenomyidae; genus Ctenomys; species Ctenomys sociabilis. Next base: position 90,815 of record PVKA01002717.1, on the reverse strand, counting down.
AGGACCTAAAAGTGCCATGTCACGAAGGCCCTCACAGCTGCCCTCAGATACATAGCTATGCAGAAGCTTCCCCAAAGATGTTCCTTTTACTGGGGAAACCTCACAGATGGCAACAGAAGAGTAAATCAGCTTAGACCTCACCTCTTCCAGAAATCCCACTACTCTCTGAGCTCCCTGTGACACCACTGTTCCACTGAGAAGGTGAATGACATACAGAAGAATACAAGCCAAGGCCAGCAGCACAGGCACCCTGCGGATTTATTGGGCAGAAGGCCAGCCCCAGGCAGAAGGGAGGGAATGGGGTCACAGAAGTTGCTTACACTGCACAGACAGGCAGACCAATCCCTGAACTCAAGAATGTGGTCCTCATCCCTGCTCTGGGAGGAAAGGGCTTGACCAGCTGAAAGCCCAGCTCTTGGACAAGAACTGCAGTGGGAACACAGAGCAGGAGCCAGAGATGGTGCAGAGACCTCGGGAAGGTCTGTTAGTTTAAGGGTTAAAATGCAATATCAAGAAATGGCCCCAGTGTGTGTGAGGCTGAACTCCCTGCTCCCCCTGAGCTGCAGTGACCCGGCAGCACCTCAGTATACAGGGCACTGCTTGGGCCCCTAATGGAAAACAGGCTATAGACCCCGGGGGTGGGGCGGAAATGGAGCACACTGTGAGGAGAATGGGGGTTGGTGAAGAGAGACGCTCCTTTGCAAAATCGATCACGTGATCTTACAGGGACTTTTCCTTTTTTCCTTTTTGGAGCCTGAGACCTGCTGTGGAATGTACATGTTGTAAAATTCCAGCACATTATGAGAACATAAACTTTTTCTCTTACCAGTGGGATTTATCAGGACAGAATCTTTTACTTGAAGCCAACAAAATTTTCAGTGCAGGCAGGAGCAGTGTAATGAATCTCTGTTCATGAATAAAGGCATTTTTCACCTGCTGAGGCCATTAGTCATTATCCAGGGTCTCACTGTGACACATGCATGGTGGAGAAGCCAGGCCAGTAAAAATAAGATAAATTGTAATTCCAAGTTTGCAGCATGAGCGAGTCTCCCATCAAGTCTCTTTCTCTTTTTATATTTTTTGGACTAAATGAACAGGTGTTATTGCAGTCATCCATATTCCTATAGGTACACTTTAAAATTTCAATTCCCCCTTGCAAGTACAAAGCAGTAAGGGGTACAGAAGAACATGGAGACCTGAGCACATGCTGGCTGGCTCTTTGCAATGCTCTTGTGGTTACTTCGTGGTAGAAGTCTATTTGGGGAGCGCACACACAAACCAACCAGAAAGGACCCATACTCCCTTCCTCAGGAACCACTGCTGAAGCTGGGGAAGAGGAGCTGGTGACTCCTTGAATTCTTATCTCACAATTGGCCTGTTTGTTCATGTTTGCAGAGAGAGGGCAAAGACTTATCAAACTCAGAGCAGTCTTTCCCACCCCACCAAAGTTCACAGGATCTAGGACTACCACACACAGCCAGGTGTTGATCAGTTAGAACAGGAAGTGGCGGAATGCCTGTCCCCAAGGAAAAGAAAATGGTTAAAAAGCAAGGCAGGATGAATTTCAGACTCTGATGGATCAGAGCAGCAATGACAGCAGAAGATGGCAAGCAGGCTCAAGAGAACACTCCAGCACGCCTTAGGCTGAAGTGGAGACAAGGGCATGCAATCTGGGAGTAGAAGTGAAGAAGAAAATTTTTGCCCTCACACTGGCTGTCTCAGCCACTTTCCCATTGCTGGAACAAAAACCCCAACACACACAACTCAAAGGAGGAGAAGTTTATTTTGACTAATGTTTTCAGTCCAGGAACTTCTGGCTCCCAGACAGAAACAGCCTAGTAGAAGGTGGATGAAGAAAAGCTGCTCGTGTCCTAGAGACCAGGAAGCCAAGAGGGAAGGAAAGAACCAAGGCAGGAGAGACACACTTCCGGGTAGTGACCTGCCTCTAGCGAGGCCCCACCTCCTCACGCACACATAGCGGCTGACCTCGTCAGGAGATGAACCCTCTGGTGAGTGCAGCGCCCCGTGACCAGATCACCTTCCAGGAGCCCCACCTCCAAGCACGTAAGATATGGGAGGACCTTCTGTAACATGGGCATTTGTCACATGTTTCCTGATGTGATCTCCACACACATCCTCCCTCCATGCAGTTGTGCAATTAATCCTATTGAAGTGGAAAAGGAATTAACACTGAGAGGTCATGTTACGGGGACCAGGTTAGGAAGTAATAAGATTGCCCCACTCTGAACCCAGAGCTAATTCAGTATCCTTGTTTGTGTTCCTTTCATCATTTCTTCATGACTGGAGTTACCAGTAAATACTTAACAGAAGCTTAGTGGTCCAAAACAAGAATAACTTATTATCTCATAGTTCTGAAGGCCAGAAGTGCCAAATCAAGTTGTTGAAAGAGTAACAGGTTAGTGAAGGCTCCCACAGAGACTCCCTCCTTGTGCCGGCCTTGTGATTGTATCACTCTAGTCTCCATCCCTACCTAGGTATTGCCACCTTCTCTGTACATCTGTGTCCTGTCCTCTCCCTAAGGGGACAGCAAGCACTGGATATAGACCCCTTTATAAATTAGTGTGCTCTCTCCTAGTTATATCTCATAAGAATCTTTTACAAAAGGTTAGATATTGTTGCCCTGGGAACAATCCACCACAGTGACATTCACAGTTGGATCTCCTCAGCCAGCCTACCTGGAGTAAGTAAGAGATATACATGGCATGAAGAACAGTGTTTGCTCTGTCTGGACTTGAAAGGTAGTAAACTTAAGGCACAGTAAATACTGAAAATATCTGGCCATAGAATATTAGCAGTGACGCAGGCAGTTGGATGAATTTGTGCAGATGGCAAAAGGGGTGGCAAAGAGGCGTGGGAGCTTGCAGAGGCCATGCACATATATGATCCCAGCAGCAACTGGGATGTAGTCCAGCAGAGTTTGATCACAAGATCATAGACAGTACTGCCTTGAAGGATATGATTCTTAATTCTGTTCACAGAATAGCTTGGAGGCAGAGCAACCCAACACAAGAACAGAACGTTCAGTTCAGCCTGAGGTAGTCTTGGCTGAGGAAAAAGACTGGCTGGAGAAATGTAAAGAAATATTTGATGGGATAAACTGTAAGGGACTAACATAAAGAAGAGGAGATAGATACAGAGAGAAATAAAAACTTGAAGAATGCTTTTGTCACTCATGCTGAAGAACAAGGTGAGATTTCCATCAATCAGGTGGAGGCCCCAAAAGAATGACAATGTAATACAATTCACACACGAGCGGGAGAGAACAAAATACAACTTTACACAAGGTGGGCTTTCTCCCACAGAAAACCATGCTGCCTACCACCAGGCAGCAGCCTGCCGTACAGAGGCTCCTCTCAGCGGCCAGCAGGCCACATCCAGTGGATCCACGTGCGCTGCACCTCCGTGAGCCCATGCGCAGCCAGAGCACTGACAGTGGGTCAGACCAGGTGCTCGCCAAGGGCTTTGTCTTCCCAAAACGTAGTGTTCATCATAGTTTCACCTTTATTCAATTATTTATCCTCTTTGATCCCCCAAAAGCCACCCCTCCTTCCATTTTTGGGCTAATCATGGATAAAATGCCTATTATTATATGCAAGTCTACAACATTCAGAATCTTTCCAAAAGTAGTGCATCCTCTGATTTATGTTTTATAGAGAGAGCCTTTATTTTTAGGGCAGTTTAGGTCTCATGGAAAAACTGAAAAGAAAGAACATATAATCTCCATGTACCCTCTGTCCCCACACACATAGGACCATCTCCATTATTTACATATCTTACTGGAGTGATCCATTTGTTAAGACTATCTTGAAACATCATTACTGCTCAAAGTACATAGGGAGCACTAGGGTTCCCTTTTGGTGTTATATATTTTGTGGATTTTTATGAATACATCCCATAGTTATGCAGCAAGACAGTATTGCCCTTTCTAGAGTGACTTCTATTGAGAATCACACTATGTAGCCTTTTGAGATTGGCTTCTTTCACTGAGTATAGCAATATTTATCTAAGTTTTTTCTATGCCTTCTCACAGCTAATTCTTTTGTATTGATGATAATATTCTTTGTCAGGATGTGCACTATATATTTACTCGTTTGTCTACTGAGGAGCATTTTAGTGGTTACAAGTTTGAGCAACTATGAAAACATGCTCCTTTAAATTACTATGTGCAAGGTATTATATGAAGATAAGCTTTCAATTTATTTGAATAGCACCAAAAATACTACCATGCCATGCCATATTGTTATGGCTTAAATATAAAACATCCCCCAAAAGTCTCATGTGGAGCCTTTGGAAGGTGGTTGGAGGGTGTACACTATCACCATTCTTGTTCAGTGTATTTCTTAAAACATTAGCCAGAGCAATTAGACAACAAAAATCCAACAATAAACTGAATCCTCTGAAACCATGAGCCAAATATTCCTCTTCTCCTTTAAGTTATGGGTTTTACACATTTTGTCCCAGAAAGAGAAAAACTAACTAATAAACATACGTTAATATTATGTTTAGTTTTGTAAGTAGCTGTCAAAATATCTTCAAGCTGGCTGTATGAATTTGCTCTCCTACTAGCAATGGAAGGAAGATCCAGTTACTCCATGTTTTCCTCATAATGTGCTGTTGTCTATGTTCTGATTTTTGGCTATTCAAGTAGAAGTACAGTAGTACCTCACTATTATTTTATTTTGCACTTCCTTCATGGCACATGGTGATACCATCTTATAAGTTTTTTCTTATCTGTATAGCTTATTTAGTGGGGCATCTAGATTTCTTTACCTATTTTTAAATTAAGGTGTTTGTTTTCCAATTGTCAAATTTTAAAAGATTTTCATATACTTTGGATAATAGTTGTCTAGCAGATGTTTCATTTGCAAATTATTATCAGTTTGTGGCCTATCTTATTATCTTGACATTATGCTTTGCACAGCAAAAGTTTTAAAATTAAGTCTAGCTTATCAATTACTTTTCTCATGAACACGTATCATGCTTTCGACTCTATCTCTAAAAACACATTGCCATAACCAAAATCAGCCCAATTTCCCTCAAATTATCTTTTAGCAGTTTTATAGTTTTGTCTTTATTATTTAGGTCTGCAATCTATTTTTTTGTTTTATTGAGACACGTAAAGTAATAGCATAAATTCATCTCTCTGCCTGTGGATGTCTATTTTGTTCCATTTGGTGAAAAGACTCTTTGTGTATTACACTGCTTCTGCTACTTTACCCGAGATCAGCTGTATTGTTTTGCCAAGAGCACACACTCTTTATTACTAGGGGTTCACATACAATTAGGCTTGAAGTCAGATGCTCTGAGTTCCCTTTCTTCTTCAATATTGACTTCGCTACTCAGAATCTTTTTTATCTTTCCACATAATATTTAAAATTGATTTGCTGATGTCTACAAAACAACTCTTTGGGATTTCAGTTTTGATTTCAACTGTAGCCCAAGTTGGGAAAAACTGCTACCTACACAATACCAAGATTTTAAACTTTTCTTTTCACATGTTCTGCAAACAAAGACAGTTTTACATTTCTCCTTCCCAATCATATAACCGTTATTTCCTCTTTGTATTATATTACTGAAGCTATTAAAAAAAAAGATATTGAAAATGAACAATGAAAACAAAATCTTGTTCCTGATCTTAGCAAGAAAGCTTCCAGTTTCTTAAAAATTCGTAAACTTTGATCCTGGCTTTCCTATTCCAACATGCAACCTTAGTTTCAATGAGCTGTGGTTCTCCGTATTTTCCAATGTCAGCTCAAGGTTTCACCTATGACCTCCCTTCTCGGAAAGTCCTTAAAAGATTTAATATTTCCACTTTCTCAGTTTCTTATTCGTTATGGTAGAGCATCAGCTTCCAAGTGCCTCACATGTTAATCTAGAATATAAAGGCCTAATTTTTTCATTCAAATTATTGTTCATAAGGGGAAATAAATTGTTCAATGGGAAGGAAAAACTGGGATCAGGAAGAGGACAAATGAAAGAAGGGGAAAAGGTATATTTCAGTATATATATACAGAGTAGTTTGGATAGTTGTATTGTCAGTTTCTGATGGTCTTTTGAAAAGAGCAGTTAACGCTTAATTTTTTTCACTCTTTTTTTCCCTGTTTTGAATTTCTTTAAACTTTTTTGGTTTTTTGTTGTGTTTTTTAAAACAAATCTTACACATCTAGATCTGGTAATCTGAACAAAACTAATTTGAAGATAGGATGATGTAATACAGCAACCACCACTGAATTCCTATCACTTTGTTCAGTGAAATCTTGTATCATTTTCATTCTGGTTTCTTTCTATCCCTATTTTGTATTCTTTAAAAAATAAAAAATATATATATTTTCATAAAATTTTTATAGTTTCCTACAGTACCCTTATTAAATACAATATTCATCAATATTTAAGTTTATAATTAAAAAATGTTTTAGTAACTGCCCAATTATTTTGATGAGATCCATTGGACAAAAAAATAGCTCAATGTTTTATTTAACTATTGATAAGCACCTGTTTAAGCAAACACAGGGATTGGTTTCATCCCCAGCACCACATGCAGAGCCATCCCTGCCCCCAGAGCACACTGACGGGTCCCTGAGACCAAGCATTGTGGTGCACACCTGTAACCCTAGTGCTGGGGAGGCTGAAAACAGGAGGATCCCTAAGAGTCGGAGCTGCATAGTGAGACCCTGCACCAAATATATTTTTTTAAAAAGTGATAACTTTTCAAAACTACAAATTTTGGTTTCAGAATTGTTAAATCTGAACCAAAACAAGTTTTCCTTCATTTTAGATCAGAATTTCCTAAATTACAATTTTTCTAAGAATAAAAGCCTAACTCTTCACCTATCAAAGTTCAAATTTCTATGGTGCAATCACACATAGATGCCTTCTATCTTTATGTCTGTTCTCTTGTAACACTATCAACAATTTTCCAAGAAAATATTATAAAGTTTTAATTAAAACCAAAATTTCACACTTTCTTACTAAAAACATAATCATTTCAAAACCATATTTTTGCATGTGTTTAAAAGTTATATAATTCTATTGTTCTGTGCAATGAAAATACTTAATGATGAATAAAATCTAAAAGCTTGGTTATTATCTATAAAGTTTATTTTTTAAGAAATGTGGTATTTAGGGGCCAGGGAGATAGCTCAATGGAATAAGTGCTTCTCTGGCAAGCACAAGGGCCTGAGTTCAATCCCTGGTTCTGCCACACACAAAAAAATGTGGTATTTCCATAACATTCTGGGAAATGCAAATGGAAACATCTTCAGAGTTTGACCTAGTTACCTATGAAAAGATCTCTTATAAGCGGTGCAGAAAGACAGCCCAGAACACACTAACTGAGAAAAGAGAAGCGGCATTTTCAATAGTCACCACTTACTAATCTATGTCTAAAAGATGAAACCCACAGCAAGAGTCATGTACTTTTAGAAGGCTACTCAGTGAGAGAGGTGTACCAGCCAATCCGCCCTTTTTCAAGACGGCTAGGATCATCTGCATCCTCAGGTTAGCACCTCAGTGAGAATCACAGGCACTTGTTTTGCCCATTCTCTTGGATCTGAACATTGTACTCTTTAAATATGCTCAAGGGAAAACTTCACAGACAGGAGGATTTCTCTCCTCCAGGGATAGAATTATTTTTAAAGGATTTCTTTCTGTTGGTTTTGGATACTGAAATCCCTGGTTCTAGTTTTTTTCCTAAAAAGTTAATGTTCTGTAGAGAAATATCTCCATATCAGTATTAGAGCTTCAAAAGTCAGACCTCTCCTTAAACCAGTATCTTCCCCCCTACTTGGCGGGAAAAATTATCAAAGATAATTTTTTGATATAAAGTCTTGCTATATAGGCACTGACACTCACTATGTAACCCAGTCTGAACTCAAACTCATAAAGATCCTCCTATCTCAGCCTACCCACGCTAGAATTATAGGTGTGCACCACCACACCCAGTTCCAACCAATGTTTCTTAATTGTTGTTCCATCACTGTTCCCATAGAATCTTTCAGGGCTTTTCTTTTTTCTCAATGGTAACTCCACCTGGTCCATAGTACAGGGTCACTCTGTATATGGACTATGGCTTCCTGGAGCCAAGATCATGCAGCACTAATATCAAGAATCCCTTGTCCACCCTCAAGAGTCAAGCTTCCCCCTTCAAGGTTTCATGCCTCCCCTCTGCTTGGACATGCTCTGGGTATGAAGGCATCTTCCTGCAGATATCAAGAAGTATTTTATGAGAGGGCTTTCCCCAGGGTTTTTCTTGTGGGAGGCCAACCTCGGCTGGCCTATGAACAATGGAGATGGAGCAGAGCAGTGGTTAAGTCTTAGTCTCTACCTCTGCCCAGTCTACTGCCCTCCTTTGTTAATTCTGTAAGGACTATATGTTGAGGAAAATTCCACAGCATCTTCCAATTCACTACCCAGGATGTTATTCGACTTTTGAGAATTGTGTATAACTTGACCCCACTGGCTGTGGCCTACCCAAAGCTGGATGCAAATGTATGTGGAGGATGATTTGAGTTTGAGCCACTTCCAGACCTAAATTCACAAATACATCCCTAAGACGGCAAAGCACATGACAAAGGTAGTGGAAAATATTGCATTTCAGGTCAATGTGTGACTGTTGACCTGAAACATCAATTAAAATTAAACAAATTCAGGGGAACACATGTTTCTGCCCTTCCCATCAAACACCAACTCGTACTTTCTGTGCCACCCACACCTTTCACTTACTGTTTGCCTCAAAAGCATGCAACTTTTTGGTTTCTTCTGTCAAAGTAAAGATTTTTCTCATGTTTAATATTGTGTGCTTCTACTGAGGTGACTACCATAATTTCTCCCATGCCCAAAGCTTTGGAATCATCTATGATCTGAAATACGGAAGATCGTCTAGCCTCACCACCTCTGGCTCTATCCCAGGGCATCTGAAAACTATACCATCACCATATTTGTGTTATAAAATAAAAAATTATCACACTCATCCCATAACTAATAAGAATCTAAGAAAAGATGCATAGAATAAACCAACACCTACGTTACTGGTTTACCCAACAAAGAAAACCTCCATTAGTGGTGTCAAGAAGAATCACATTCTATATTTCACTTCATCTTAGTTATCTCAGAACTAGATTTCAGTTATAAAATCCAATTGTAACTTCTGCAAGCATTTGTTAAAAGCCACTTGAAGGACACACATCACCTTTCCTGCAAGTACAGACCTCTCCCCGATGGTCCTTCTTCCTGCCCCATCATACTCTTTACAAAGTTGTACAATCAAAATAAATCACTCACATGCCCACAACTATACAGAATTATCTTTTTTTGTGATCCTCCTCAATCTCTTCTACTCCCACTCCTACAGAAGTATTGCCCAATCTTTCCCATCAACTGTCACCCTGCACAAATTAATCAGCAGCTAATAGCACAGGAGAATTGGACTCCTTGAGATTCTGTGAGTTTCATTTATCATGGGTTAATGGAAATGCTTTTGTTTCCTGAAAGAAGAAGGACGGAGTGGAATTCCCACCATAGTAGAACTTCACTATTAGATATTAATGCTCTACAGACGCAGTGTGAATTGACTGATTTTATAATTTAGCAATTATAATGTGAACACTCAAAACTGTATCCCAAGAGTTACTCTACTGAGCTTAGCTCAGTGAGATGAAGTGGCTGAGTTTTAATTGCAGTGAATTTCGAATGGGGGTATATATTTGTTAGACATAAAATTTCACTTATGGGCAAATTGCCTCTGTAATAGGATCCTGCCTTCCTTGTTCAAAATATCCCTCCTCTCTCTTCTAGCTTTCTCTGACCCTCTGTTGCAGGAGATCCCAATTAGACCGGGAAAGCTACTAAAATGAGCCAAAGGGTCAGGGGAAATGAGGGAGAGGTGAGACAAAAAGGGAAAGTGAATAAAAGAAAGAGGAGACAGAGAGCATTTCCCATACTTCACCCAGAGGGGATCTTTTGCCAGACATTGAATTTCACTCCAAGTAGTTTTAGCAAGTATGGGTCCTCTTCACAGGGTATCTCAAGGGATTTCTTTTGGAACTTTAAAATACTTTGCTAGTGCAGAATTTTACAGCTTTGCTACAAACAGGAATCTGATATTTATGATTAGCACTTTTACAGAAGCTCCAGGCCACAGACTGTCATTGATCACAAGCAAAGCAAAAACAGTTGCAGAGCTGCAAGTATTTCAAACCATCCTTAAGCTGTGCTTCTTGTCTGAACCACTCATTCTGCACCAAGAGTCTTGGTACAGGTACTTTGTTATAGGTACATTGCTTCTGTTCCTTAAATCAGAAGTCTCTTGAAGGCAGGGCCTGTATTTTATTCATTTACATATTTTTCACAAGGCCCAGAAAATTTTATAGTAAGTACATAATAAATATTTTATAAGCTGAGAACTACTAGTACATTTTATTATAATACACAGGAAGTCAAAGATACCCAAGTCATCTTAACCAAGGTCCTTGCTAGTCATCTAACCAAGCCTTTGACATGACTCTACTGTTTTCACTATAAAAGACAGATTTTATGAAATAATAACTGCCCCCACATAAGAGAATAACATGATATGGGGTAAAATGAGTTGGTGAGAAGAAAAGAGAGAGACATAGATAATAATGTTAAGTTGTTTCCCACCACTTACTTCTAGGCTCTCTGCCTGAACCATGCACCAGGAAGTTAACATTTCGCTCAGGATCTCTGATCTTGGAGGGCACTGGTGTCTGATTAAAACAGGGAAGGAGTGGAACACAAGCCTCCCAGTTACCTTTTGCTTGGTTACAGCTGGCAGGAAATCTTGTTAACATCCTGTTCGATATCCCATGTTTATCAAGGTTATAGGAGAAAACATGACTGGGAAAAATTCTCACCCAAATGGACTCTGGTTTAGCTTAAAGATAGTGTACTTGCTTCAAGAGCTACTGTTTATTTCTCCTCCTTTCCAACTTTGAATGCCTGAGAGAGTAGCATCATGGCTTTATGTGGTAAACTTGTCAACAGCTGACTAAAGACCTGAGAGACAGTAGGTTCTTAACAGTTGCAGGAATGCAGATGCAGCTGGAAACTCTCCTGGAGCTTTAAGTCATGTTCACTCTAGGTTCAAGAAAGATTTAGGACAATGCTGGAGGAAGATTAGCAAGCAGATAACAGAAAATTGAAATAGCTGTGTGTTTTCCCATATCTTTAAAAGCATACTTATTTTTTAAATCCTTGTCTACAAGCTAAGACGATATTGGAAGAGGTGATTCTCTTTGCTTTCTTTAAACATACTGTCTGAAAAATACCCATGTATGTCTTTTGATAAAGCACAGGGGGAAAACAGCTTTTCTTCCCTTTGCAAAGGCAAGTAAAAATAAAACAAAGTAAGCCCCCTGACAATCTGTGTTTTAACACAGCACACAGTTGGCATTGATGGCAAGACAAGCCTAAGGCCAAGGAGGCAGGAATCATCATTCTGGAGTTTGCAGGAACTGAGAGAGGTGTCCTGAAGAACATCTATGTACCCTTAAAGCTAGTCTGACAAATAGCACCCACCCTATTCACAGAACCTTAGAGAGGCCAACTGTTGCAGTTTTATTCTGATTTGGTCCTGAGTCCCACAAACTCAGAAGGGGAGTGCTTATGGAGCTCCAGCCTCAAACCTACAAGTTGGGAACCAGAATTCAGCAAAGCCAAAAGAGATGGAAGGGGAACATCAGGGGACAGAGAAAAGGTTTTGCATTTCTTTTGTAAATATTGAGCACCTAATCTCCTCTCAGATGATCTCAGAAGCTGAGATATGTTGCCGATATCTGTGTGTAGATCTGACCAGAGAAAGGCAGCAAAGCATTCCCAGAACATTGTCAATCACCTCTAGACTCAAGAAGGCAGCTTCCTGTTCTGTTCTTGCAAAGGACCAGCCCTCCCATCCCCTTGGTCTTGAAACAATGTTCACTGAGCACCTGCTAAGGCTTTATAACCCTGAGCAAAGTTCACAGAGCTCTGCCCATGACCTCACCCTCCAGCAGAGGAGGAAAACTAGTCATGCACCACACCCAAATGGCAAGCACTTTCTAAAAGAGAAACAAAGGTGTATGAAAGTAATAGGGTCCCTGCAAGTGTCAGTTGTAGAGAAATTAAATGTGCGTATAAGGATGAAAAATAATGTAGCTTAAGATGAGACAGTACACTTTGAGAAATTCTAGTAGGAGAGGTATTAGAGTTTTGCACTCAGTAGTCAATGCTTAACAGGTGCTTTGACGCTAGTCTATATGACACATTAAAATTGCTCTAAACTGTGTACCTTGCCCATATAAATCTAACCAATCTTAATGACCACTGTTTTAATAAACATCACATCTCTGGTGTGCCTGAAACTACTTAAAAATTTACCTTGAGTAGAGAACAGGTTCATGCTAGGCACTTGTAGAGTGAAGACAAAGTACAGCTCTTCTGCGTGTCTTAGCTCATTCTTTCAAAGAAAATGTCTTGAAAGAAATTCAGTGCCAGCAGTGACCTACTTTATACAGATAGAAATTATCTTTAATGCTCTCTTTTTATATCTTTGAAATGCTTAACAAATTCTGATTGAGGTTAGCAAAATACACAGGTATAGACATGGGCCACTGAAAAAGCAACAATTAAAAATATTCCTTGTTACTTTCTGATACTTGAGTGCTTCTCAGTGATTTGTGATACTTGAGTTTTTGTTACCTAGTGATAACAGTAATATTGAGCATTTAAGAAATATGAATCATTTTTTCATATATTTATATGTATAGAGTATATACCCCCTTAATGGTGTCCAACAATGCTAACAATCCATCAATAGTCATTGTGGTAGGCTACATAAATGACATTAGTGTTTCTCATCTCTTGTATGTGCACTCTGCCATGTGACTTTGTTTCTCCCATGCACTGTGACTCTATCCTCCCAGCTGAGTATCTACACATTCACTTGCAGCCAGCAAACTATACACTCATGAAGAATCTTGGGCAAGAACAGCAGAGCCCACTACCTGCATTCAGACACACGAGAGACAAAAGCTCACTGACACAGGTGACTGAGGATGACAGGTACTTGTCTTGTTTTATTTCATCTTGGTGCAAGAAATGGAACCCAGGGCCTCATGGATTTTCAGCTACAGTCTCCATCCCTAGGATCAGGGTTACTTGTTATTCAGCAGTATCATGGCAATAACTAAATAGTGTAACTGTAATCACTCCCATTACCAAATAAATATTTTCCTCTCAGCATACTAGGTTTTGCCTCTCTGCCCTTCCTTAAATTCCCTCCTGGAAAATATCCTCCCATTGATAAATGTAGTTCTCTACTCCTCCACTTCTACACTTATGTAGCTAAGTAATACTGGGGGAAATCTCACACAACCATTCAGCCAAGGGCTCCTGGAGGCTGGTGGCACCATGACTCAGCCACTCTCACACAGCTAAGGAACTGCACTCCTTGTTTCTGGGGCTGTTTCAGACATCATTGCTGCTCTTCAAGCTCCCAGCCACCTTCTTGGGGCCATCTTCCTTCAGAGAAACCACTGGCTCCTTTTTTCTTCATAAATGCAATCAGTCTTGGAGATGCATTTACCCACAGTCCAATTTGGAGAGATGATTTATTCACAGAAACACAGTCTGTTCACAAGACATTGCAATAATAATCCTTTCCTTGTAACTGAACGTAAATAGATTATCAAAACTCATATCTTATTGCAGTAATTATCCTCCCTTAGCTTTCTATTTTCCATGAAAACAAAATGAAAGCAAAAATTTTCACTAAACCCACCCAAAAGGTTATTTTAGTCATACTAGATGAACAACTTATTCCTGCAGCTTTTTCTGCCTATTTGTGAAAAATTTCTAACCTGGGTCACATGGACCTATTAGATCCATGGTTCCTACGGAGGAGACCCCACAGTTTGCATAGTTATCACAATCTAGTGAGTTTGGCAAGTAATGTTCACTCAAACTCTTGTTCTCACATTAGTTGCATATCAGAGTCTCTCAGGAAGTTTTAAGAAGTTCCCATGCCTCTGTCTGCTCAGTGCTCAAGTTCCAGCTTCATTGGAACGGAATAAGGCCAGTACAGCTGCACTATTAAGGGCTCCCTGGGTGATTCTAATGTGTAGTGGAGTTTGAGCCAGTGGTTTTGTGTAATACCATTCATACATGGCCCAGGTGTGCTGAGAAACACTGCAGGCAACCCTGGGGGGGGGGTGATGATTACAAAAAAAAAAAAAAAAGCAAGTGGCATCCGAAAATATTTCCCCTATGGCAATACACCTGCAACAAATGCAATGAAGGTCATTTCCCCGAAAACATAAGAAACAAATGAAGATTTTGAGTGTTCTTCTTGCAGCTAAAATAATCCTCAAAATTGTGTGGGCTGGGGAAGAATGGGGGAGGAAAGAGAACAGAACAGATGGATTGTGCAATACATTATGAGAAATCTACCATACACACCTAGGAGAGACTGGAATTAATTATTTTATGATTAACTAAAACACCTCCAAGCTGCTACAGTGTACAAAGACAATGCAGCATTTTTGCTTACTGGTTTTCTAGAAGACACGTAATCTTCCACATGAGCCTACTGGAGATGGGGTAGGTGGAGCAGGTAGTATCTATTCAGACAAATCTGACACATTCGAAATGATTCTGTATACAAATAACTCCTTTGAATAACTAATTTCTTTGTTAATATCACTTTTTCAGTAACCTGCTCTTGGCTCACAATGCCCTTGAGATAGGACGGGGGGGAAAGGACAGGGCAGAATCCACACCTTCCTTTGGATCATCAAAGGCATTTGCTAACAGAGCCTGCTCTGATCTAATTCCTACAAATACAGTTCATATTGTCCATATGTTGGTTGTTACCTAGCTGAACAATTTGCTAGCCCCAGTGTAAAATGAACGAGGGACTCCTTGTGAAGTCATCTAAAACAATGAAAGAGAACATTCAACCAAGCATGAGCCCTACACAGCTATAGCCCCTCCAACCAACCCGGAACACCACCATGCTACAGACAACCTCCATCCTTGCACTCTTAAGACCCACGAAAGCTCACAGAGAAAAAAAAAACCCAAAGAATCAACCTGTGAGGTTATACACATGATTAATTCCCAGGTACTAGAGAGACAATTCTCCACACTATATAGCACAATTATCTTATTTTAAAGATTTATTTCAAAAATAGTCATTTAGATTCAAAGTACTTTAACTCTCCTGCAATATACTCCTTCTAATTAAAGGGCGGCTCTCCAAGCTGGTCAAAATAGAAAACCAGAATCGTTTGCCTTTTTTCCTCATTCTCTTGGCTAGTAGGAATAAAGACCATGGATCTTAGCCCATCTTTACTTCATCATTCTACTAATTATAAGGCTACAGAGAGCTCCTTCATGGTAAAAGGTGTTGAGCTCCCCAAATTACTCCGAATATAACAATTCCTCAGATTACAGACAAAATGGCAGCTTAATATAAATAAGAATGTGTTTAACAACTTGCATCAGCTTCCCAATGGCCATTGGGGGTGGGGTGTAAAACCACAATCATTCCAAATTGCACCATCTTAAAAACCACTTACTTCCTTAGAAGCAGACTTGAGGAGATTTTTATGTTGTTATAATTTCTATCCTGCTAAGAATATCTTCCAATCACAACACAGTAACAGAAGACAAATTCGCTTCAAAATACAAAAAAGCTACTGACAATGTAACTTTTAAAATTTTGCCAACAGTGTATTTTAGGGAGTATCTAACAATATTAGATATGTACAAATGATGGAAAAATGAGAACTATGGGAATAGTTTAGGATCTTTTACCTATCATTAATCTATGAACAGTTGCTTCATTTGGATACAAACTTTAATACAGTCCAGGTTTTTAAGTGTCAGTATTAAAGACAATGCGACTGGATGAATTATTGTCAGAAGAGCCAAATGCTCCTTTGTTATTTAATCAGCCAATTGCACATGCAGGCTAGCACACATCATATGAGAAGATGCAACGAGGTGCCACCACCAGACGGATGCAAACACAAAAGCAATAAGCAGCAACGCTGACAGCAGGGATCAGTCTGCATCAAGTCACCAAAGCTCTGTGTGTTCATGGACAGCACCTGCCCAACCACCCTACCGAGGGGAAGCTGCTACTACATAGACCGTGCGGGCAGGGAAGCCCACATGTAGGGAAGTCGGCCACACTGCCAGAGAGCAAAGGGCCTGCCTCAGAAGGTTCCGTTCTCGTCTCCCTGTCACTGGCCTCTCATAATACAGCGAAAGACAAATCTAAACACCATTCCAATATAGCACAGAAGGATTTGGAGGAGGAAGCAAGGAAACAGATCTTTTGTAAATGAAAAAAATTGTTCAGGAGAAGGATGGGGAGAAGGGAAAGTAAGAAGATTCAAACTGTATCACTTACATGTCTAAAAATTCCCCAGTGAATGTAAACAATATATGTCATACACATAAACTACATAATAATAATGATGATAGCAATAAGAATTAAGAGGGGGAAAGGGTCCTTAAAGAAGAAGGAAGAGTGATGGGTGGGAAAGGGAAAGAGATTAAGAAAGAATTAATCTGTGTTACATGCATATATACTTATTCCCTAAAGTAAATGTAAATTTCATATATGGCAAATGTGCTCCAATGAAATTAATAAAAATTTAAAACATTCCTCCTTAAAGTTCACTTGGTTTAATATTTTTGTCATTTCATGTAGAACCAGCAGGATGATCTTAAAATTTCAGTCAGATGTACAAGCAACCATAGCCAAGAGAACAATGGCATTAGTTACCTGGTTCTTTACATTGTGATCTGATGCTATATAGTAATGAATTGGTAAATGCTTACTGCATAACTTCTTTTTATAAGCATGTCTCCTTCAAAACAATTTAAACTTTATATAAACATGTTTCCTTCAAAACAATTTATACCATGCTATGATAATTAAATAACTTAATAAAAAACAATTGACTAAAAGTTTTCATTAGCTATTTTTACTTGCAGCAACCAGTGATTTGTTTCCTACAGCAACCTTACCAACTTACACTATTTCAACCAGGTGCTAAAATGCATAGGCAAATTCCTGGGCTGCTCTCATTTTCCAAGTTGGGGATCAATCAAGTCACCCTGAGAATTGAGGTCAGCTGCTTTGCTAGGGATTTAAGTCATGACAGAGAAATACCCGGTGTAAAGCAATTAAGCCTGACCAGTCATGATGGCCATTTAATGAGCTTCCATGTGGCAGAAGGGAGTTCACTCTACCTGTCTCAAATAGGTTGTGATATGCCATAAAGCTGGCATAATAAATAATTTAAACACTGAATACTGCAGCAGAAAGGCCTTCTTGCTGACTGTGTAGTACCTGACTGTACTGTCACGAGCAGAGACAGTGCTCAAGAGGTGGCCCACTGATTGGGTAACTAAGGGAGGGAAACACTGCCCCTCTTTTATGGGAAAGAGTTAAAACAGCAGTTTGAGGATATTAGTGCTTGTACTTAACACCCATTTATCGGGCACAATGGACAGACAGCCCCTGTCTCCCGTGTCAGGTACCTAGAAGGCATGGCCCTGAGATTGAATTAATGGTGAGAAAGGAGGATGTCCTATAATTACACAAGAAATCACATGCTCTGCCATTTAGCCGGCAAAGCCAAGCAGTTTCTGTAGATGGTAAATTAACCCAGTGGGGATTGGGAGAATATTTCTGCACAAAAAGATTTCTTTATTCATGAGAATAATTGGATATTGAAAAACCATCATGTATTGTATCTTGATTTGAAACTGTCAAGTGATATGTGAAGCCCCCTCCCTCTCTGCCCCCTCCCAGTCTTATGTGTTTTTGCTCAGTCAATTACAGAGTCCCTCCTTGTAGTGGTGCCCGGAGCCAGGGCCCACGACAGCTCCCAAACCACAGAGGTTGGGACAAAAACCTCCTGTCCTGATCTTCATTGTCCATTCAGGTCATTAAAGTGACCCCAGGAAAAAAAGGAATAATAATATTTAGAGATAATTTTTAAAAGGTCCAAAGATAAAAGCACAGGTCCACATGGAAGGCAGGAACATGAGTCCTGGCTGAGGTGGCATCCTCTAGGAGTGCAGGAGAGGGCCTATTTTTACAATTTCTACATTCATTCGCCCACATTCTCCTTCCACATCCACATTCCAAATATAGCATGTAGAGAGAAAACACCAGACAAATGCAGTGGAAGTTCACAAGTTATGAGGTAATTGCATTAGCACATAGAGAAAAGGGAAAGTATGCACAAAATCCTGATTGGCGTTTCTCTCTTTAAAGGCATTATTTTCCAATACCTGAGCATGCCCAGAGGAGCTGTCTCTGAGCAGCTGGGAAACAGAACCTTTTTACTTCAGGGTTAGTGCAGGGAGCTCATTAGCACCGCTCTACCCTCAGCTAACCAGGCTTGTTTGCATATTGAAGCAACAGAACATGAAGGTGTTAAAAAGGAAGAATTGCTGCCGCTACTCCTGACTGACATGTCTATCTGGGCTCTTGTGTTTACAAGAGAATAACGAAGCTGCCCCAAAGCCCCTACTGGGCCTGATTATTATGCAGAGGCTTCTTAGATTATGTATAATTGATATCCTTTTTCCCTCCAGCTAACCAATGGCAGCTCTCAAGAGTAATGCTAATTCTCCTGCATCCTACCATCCAAGCAAACACTGGCAATTGCTATCTTTCTTTCTGCTTCATAATTTTTAAAGACCAAAAAAAGTGACATTTACATTTTTTAGAAGCACAATAACTGCACGGTTGGTGTAGATTTTACTGCTTAATAACAATCATTGAATCAAACAGTTGAGAGACGGTATTCAGGACTTGCTTAGCCTCTGTGAGTGTGAGTGTGTGTGTGTGTGCGTGTGTGTGTGTGTGTGTGTGTGTGTGTGTATGTGTACTATGCCTGATAGGAATACACTGCACAACAGTCACTATTTCCTAAAGGCTCAGTATTGCCTCTAATAATGCTCTTTCATTTGGGCCGTGCAAGGGACGCCCATATATTCCAGTCTGGTTTACATGTGAAACACTTCATAAGGAGGCACAGTCACTGCCCTTTTAAAATAAAGAGATCCGTGTCTTCTCATTTCCCATCGGTTGGTTCTGTGGTGCCACAAGTCTTAGAAGACAATTTTTAATGGAAGCAGTAAAGACGGGTGACAAAATTAGGGAAAGAGGAGAGTTTGGCTGGGACGCATTTCTCATCTCAGTTTGTCCCTGCGAGGGACAGATGGGTACGTGAAGTTCCCAGACTCCTGAGCACACTCCATCTCCAGTGTGACTGGGCTTCCTTCGCATGTGATGATGAAGATCAGCGTGCTGCTGGGGCCCTGAAGTGTGACGACCCAAGCACACCTGCCGGAGGATAACAGGATACGCAGTGCCCTGGCAGGTGCCCAGGAAAATGTCCTGGTAACACAGCATCTTCAGCCGAGTATCAAATTCAGGCACAGCCTTGCAGAGCAGAAAGCTTTAAAACCAAGTTAAAAAGAGCCATTCATGTTACAGATTTTGTTGAGCAGCTATTAGCTACCAAATGTATCCTATGAATGAGCAAGAGCAGGTTCCTGCCTCATGGAGCCCAATGAAAGAAAGGCCACTGAGATAAACAGAGGTGGATTCCAAAGCTGGGGAAGCACAGGAAGCTTCAGAGGTCCAGCCAACCATGTTGCCAAGTTCTTTTCCAAGCCATGAGAAATCAGAGGAATCCCTCAGTCCCCAGAACAAGTTGCTCTCACAGCCTGGTCTATAGGAAGTAGCATAAGGCTTAGGGGACAACAAGGCTGCTCCCTACACAGGCTGGAGTCAAGCTATCTCTGCTGCGTGTAAAGGTTTAGGTAATGCATTTTCTTTAACAGCCAAAGAGCTTCCCTACTCCTTTACTTATTATTTCGGTATATGGACTATGCTGAAATTTTACTTCATCTCAACTTCACAAATAGCACTGTTGTGTGAGATGAGGTTGCTACATGAAGTGTGGAAGTTAGGGTGAGGTAGGGAGTGATTCCTGTTTCTTTTTGTCCTCATCACTGGTATTTCCTAGGTGATTCTTAAAGGCTAATTGAGTGTCAGGTAAAGACACTCAATAGATTGCTCAATTCTGCTGGATGAGCAAGTGGACAAAGAGCTAAATTATGAAGGCAACTAGTTGTATTCTCATGCAGAATAACTCAGTGTACAATCTTTATCCTGTGTCATAAAGCACCCCAAGATTCCTGGTGCTTAATCAACCCCTGAAGTTAAGAGCTAGCTCATTAATCTTAAATGTGACGCTCACCGAGAGGCTTACACATTGAGGGACCTTTTGTGCTTTGAGTAGGAACTGAGAAAAGCAGCCATCCTTCGTGGTGTGACAGCTCCACGCCTGACACAGGGACACCTGCAGCAAACTGGAGCTGAGGGTGACCTCTTCCTGAAACTGGGGTAGCAGAGACCTCTTCGAAACTGCAAGGAGAAGCAGGTCAGACTGGCTGAGGTTTCCCCATGCACAGCACATTCCTTTCGCAGGACTCCCTTCAGGGAAGGAAGAATAAAGGAGAAGCCTGAAGCTTGAAAGCTGCTTAGTTGCCAGTTTTACCCAATTCTCCACTATTCCCCAAAGCTCCTTCCTCCCTATCAGCCAGGAGCCAGAGCCACAGAGCAACTGAAATCTCAGTGGAGCCAGAGAATTAAAGCTTTGGAGACAACAACTCTGCTATATGTTTCAGTACTTGTCACTGTCTTCTTTAAGGTTTTGGTCAACAGCTATAACTCTGTATTTCCTGAACAGAGATGTCTGGATTTCTTTTCTTTAGTTTAGATATTCCTTTGTTTGAATGAAGTTATTTAGGGCTAAGGTCAATGAACATCCTGTTTTGTGGCTTTTACTGTTGTTATATTTTTGTCTATTTTTCCAGATACGTTTTCTGTCATTATCATTAAAAACAACACAGATTGTATCTGATAAATTACAAAAAGAATCAATCAAATAGACATATGTGAGCTTCTGTCTGTTCCCTGTCTTCACTGAGTGGCACCAACAGTATTATCAAAGCCTTTCTCTTTCTATTACTATGACTAACAGAATGGGCTGGTCTGCTTCAGACTATTCCCTAAAAATGCTGCTTGCTGTTACTTTAGAATCCCTTCATGCCATCCCTTCCACAGAAAGTCACTAGGAAGAAATGGTTGAAGAAGGCTGCTTCTGTTCTAATCAAACAGCAAAAATCTGGTTGTTATAACCATTGTGCAAATTGCCCAACATGGAGATTTTCCTTTAGGAGTAACAAAATAAATCAATAATCAATATGAAGATGCTGCTTTGCCGGTATTGTCACAGTATACATAAGCCACTCTGGCAAGAAATTGAAGCCAGCTGTGTACATGTAGTGAGGAAAGTTCCACAGAGTCAGTACCCACACATTAGAGCTCCCCAATTAGAGCAAATCCCTGCCCTCTAGGAGTATCACCCAGGCTAAGGAGAGAAATTTGCAGACACAATGAGTAAATAAAATCTGGAAAGGAACTTAAAGGCAGCCAGAAGAGGAAGAGGTTGCATTTCTTAATGGCCTATTAGGAACATTTCACAGAGAAGGTGAGAAGTGAAGGAAGCTTTGAAATATGAGTAGGAATTGGCTATGAAAACCAGTAGGAGAACAGCCCTTGCAGAGAGAGCCATCCCACAAAAAGTGAAAACCTAAATGTGTTAGGGACCAAACAATTCCACAGTTATGGATGGCAAAGTCTAAAGGGAACACAAGACCTGGGCATGATGGGTATAGGAGTCCTGTCCTCCACAGTCTGTTCCTCATGAAAACACCTTCCTGGGAATAATCAGATATCCCAATATTAAAGGGCTGTTGAAGCCTTGTTGTGAAGAGAATCCTTGTGTTTCAGAACCAGTCAGTTGAGTTCAGTCAGCTTTGTTGACCCAAACTTTCATGATCCAGTGATTCCAACTACTTTCAACCTAGGCCAAATCTAGAAAGACTTCTGAGCAAATAATGGTTTTTCCCAACATGGCTTCTTCAACCTTACCTGTGGTCTTCGTCAGACAGAGCCCAACTCTGACTGAGAGTCTGCTTGTGCTGCTGGTTAAGATAATTCCAAAGCACAAAACTCTCTTCAGGGATATGAAGTCCTCGCCTGAGGGGTAGGAAAGGCATTAAGTTAACTTCAACAACATTAGCAAGTGATAGCTCAAGTTGAAGGAAGTAACATTCAAGCCTGGTGTTTTGATGCAGTGAGTCTCCCCATCTTGCTGATTGAACACCAGTGTTTGAGGTCTTAAATAGTAGGGCAGTAGTAGCTTCAGTGGGAAAATCTGGATAAATATTTAAAAGTAATACCTGGCTTTTGTGGTGGTTCTGACAAAAACATGCTTTTAAAAACAGTTCTCTAAGCACTACAAAGTCTGTGTTGCTGTAACTTGAGAATGGAGTTTCTAAGAAATTGCCTGCTTTCCAAGGACATGATTCAAACTTCATTCATATTAGAGGTCCTCAGTCAGGGGTGACTTTGGCAATGCTTAGGAAAATCTGTTTGTTGAAATTGGTGAGAAAGGGAGTTCTTGGCACCACGTGGGCAGAGGCCAGGGCTGCTGCTAACTATTCTCTGTGCGTGACTTGGGGCCTCTTCCAACATCAGCCATCTGGCTCAAATAATTAAGAGTACCTCTGTTGAGAAATCTTGATTGAAATGAAGCAAATGTGTAAGGACTCACACAGTTTCATAGTGCAATATTAAGCTTATTTGTATGCAGGATTTCAACAATAAAAAGAATTAGTAATTATATATAGTTGTGTGTATCTTTTAAATATAAGCTAAAAAATTTTGTTTACTAAATGTGGAAAAAAAAAAAAACTGGACATCACTAAGCAAAGACCTATAAGAAGCAGAAAATGGGCCAAACTAGGATTTGTAAACCTGTCCAACTGGGATGGTCCATGGTACACCCAGTCAGTGTGATGGGAAAGGCAATGCAGTGTGCTCCTGCGTACAGTAGATACTATGCTTGATCTTAGCCAAAAGGCTGAGAAGTGATGTAATGTATGGTAGCTTCTTGGCCTACATGAAATGAGCTAACAACCCTGTTATGGTTTGTGTCTAGATGCCCTCCCTCCAAAGCCTCATACAGTGTGGATACAGGCTTCTAGAATTTATTGTTGATTCATGGTCCAATGCTGCAATTACAGGTGTGAGTGCTACAGTTCCACTGCGCAGGTGTGGGGGTGGGTCACCTGCATACAATATAAAGAAGAAAAAGAGGCTTTCTCTCTGTTCCTCCCCATTTTTGTTCTTGCTGCTTTTGCTGTCATCCATCACCATGAACTGCTGGCCTCTGCTGTGCGCCATCCTGCCTTGGAGCCAGCCAAGTATGAGCTGAAATCTCCACAAACTGTGAGCTAAATAAACTTTTCCTGCCTTCATTGTCTCAGCAATGAGAAGGAGAGAGAAAAACAAACCCCTAATAATTGAAAATCTCCCCTATCAGTAGTTCTCTAGGCTATGTAATCATGTCACTAATTAATCTAAATCTATTTGGCTATAAGGATTTTTGAAAGTAGTAGAAATAGCCCTCCCATTGAGTGCCTTCAAGTTATTCTATCATTTATTGAAAATGAGAAATCATCTATTATGAATATTATGTCAGTATCACATAAACTCATGCCCATAGTCAACTATTACCAGCTATTAAAGAAAAACAATTGAGATTTAAAAGAATCCTCAAAAAAGGAAGAATTTAGTTCTGAGAACTACATATTTTCTCAGTTAAAATATTTTAAGATTTATTGACTTCAAGATTTTTTTACTGGATAACATTATTTACTATTTTGGACTAAGTTTAGTATTTTATAAGGAAAAAATAGAAGCATTTTTACAGATTTCTACATTATGATATTATAATCTTAGTATGTGAATTCCTTAATATTTCACACTTGCAGATCATAGAACATGATGTGATTTTAACTATCTGGTTTTACAAAATCATTTCTAGCACTGCTTCTAGAAAGCTGCCACATTTAGGAATCAAACCAATAAAAAAAATATACACCATTTTACTAAAAACTTGTTGTTGTTGTTGTTGTTGTTGTCACACTGTGCATCATACAAATTCCCATGCATATCTCTGCAGCTCTGTTTACAAGTCACAGCATAGAAATAATAGGTACAAAGAGATAATGAGCTTCAACCATAGCACTTTTACTGAAAGTCCTGGAGAGTATAGAAATAAACAGTCAATAATATATTTTTCGTATGAATTACACATTTGTTCCCAACCATCATCACTAACTAGAAGTCCTGTTTGTTCCTGCATTGATCACAGTAGTATATATCATATTTTATGGGATACCTAAAGATATAATCTTACCAACATACCAAACATATGGACACACCAGTTACTATATTCAGTAGATCCAACAATGCAAGAAGAGATAGCCAACAAGAGCAAGCTGAGTTATTCTCCAAAGATAGATCCATCATTGTGCCATCTCTGGAAAGGAAAGAAGGCAGCTTATGAGTTCTCTAGAATTATAATATATACCTAAAGCAGAAGCAATGGTCCCTGGAGAGATCTGTGATACTTCAGCACCTTTCAGGGCACAAGCAAGCAAGGATGGCCCCAGAGCTGGCCTCAGGATGACATAGACAACACAGGAGGCATTGTCCTTGCAGGGACTTGGCCCATTGTTATTTGGTTCCAGCACAAGGTCCTAGTAGGAACGGCTTACCTGTGTGCTGATGAGCACTAGCTCCATGGAGTTCGTTCATTTTTATGGACCTAACATCTTATTCACCAGCTCAAAAGGCTTTTAAACCATCAGCCACTGCAACTTCAACTTCTGGGAAAATTTAAGTTTCAGCCTTTCATTTATTGATTAATATAAAGACTTACCTTCCCCCACTTTGCTAATGTGTGCTATAAAACATAATTTTAAATGGTCACGTTTATTCTTAGATTCACAACTTTTCCTGGTCAAAATTTCCAACCCAAGACAATTAAAGTCAATGGGTTACTTATTTGGATGTCTCTAAATCTATCTGTTTATTCAAAACTCTTGGGAGCATTGGGATTTTTATCACATATTGCTGTGATGTACCCTTTTCTGAAATAAGACAGAAAATAAAATTTGAACTTATTGTGTTTTATCATGTTTATCATTTATTTATATTCATTTTGCATGGCTATATGTTTTCAATACACAATAATCACATTCAGCTTGGAGAACTGGTACATTACATATTATATCTAGATCATTTTTGCTTCCTCTGTCACCTTCCCCTCTCCCTCCATGTTTTTAAAATTAATCAAGAAATGCACCTCCCTCTTTTAACATCCAAGAAAAAGTTTCTTATAATTTTTCTGGGCATGCATGCTACTATCATTTATAGTCATCTTTTGTTTGCTCCTAGATGTTTTGCTCTCTACTCCCAGACAGAAGGAGTCACGCTCCTATCAGAAACTGCTATGGCTCTGGATTCCTCACCACTCTCTCTCGTCGCCCATTATCAGAAAGCCTAGAAGCACTTCGGCCATGATGCAGACAGTTTAGGAAGGAATCAGAAGCAAAGCTGAAGGGACCTTGAGGCACTTGGCCTTCCTTCTTCTGGTTTCCAGTATTGAAACTCAGCAGCTTGGGATAAGCACTTCTGAATACACGGTCCACAAATAGACAGAGACAGGAGGTTCCATGAAGATTATGATTATTCAGATCTGTAATGTTTTCCTGATCACAGCAAGGACCTGGTGTCTGGCAAGGTTTAACAGCCACTCACAGAAGAAGCCACAGTTCATAGAAGCACTGCGGAAGTTCTCCTCTCAGAGCCCCACCAGGCCTTCCAACCACATTCTCTTACTCATATGCATGGCCATCTCTTCAAGAGATGACTGCCCAGTTAAGATGCAGGGCCTTGGGCACCAGTGTTCAGGGGTGGCTGGATGCACAGCTGGTCAAGCAGCTGATGGAGGAATGTGGGAAAGGAGCTTTCTACCTCCACAGGTGGACAGAAGTGGACTGTGCCCTCCTGCAAGGCTGGTGACAGATCTATGCATGACTCAGGGACACTGCCAGACCCATCTGAATGAGTGATAGATACCACTGGTGAAAATTCCCCTGAGCTGTGAATGTCATGAATGCACACACCTCGGTCACCTGCTCAGCACCACCACCCTGCCCAGCTCTGTGTGCTCCTCCTCAACACTCCCTACTGCTGTGGAAGCACAAAGCAAATTCAAATCCAGCAGGAAAGGAAAGAGAGACCGGGTGCAGGCTGCATTGCTGAAGTAGTGACTGTGCTGTAGTGACTGCTTGGATTTTTATTCTACATTGTGCTTTGTCTATTTCTGTGGAATGATATCTCACTGTGTTCTGAGGCTAGCCTCAAATTCTTGGGCTCAAGTGATTCTCCTGCCTCAGCCTCATGACTGGCTGACATTATAGATGGATGCTTCCATGCCTCGGTCTCTGCAGGTTTTCCTACCTTCCAACATCAATTCAGTATGCTTCTGAATGATTCTCTAATTTAGATAACATATTTTCATTACCAATTAGGGTCCAAGGAGACTGAATCACTCGCTGGATGCCTTGAGCCAATCTGCAGCTGGCCTGTGATTTAAGCCAGGGTCTGTTGACTCCAGTGCTCAAGACTTTTATTACTGTACTAAAACACTTTTAGCCTTTGTTTCCTCTGTCTGCTCCAAGAAGCAGAAATGAGGGTTCATTAAAGTAAGCAAAAAGCAGTGATTTGTAAACACTCAGCTCTAGAAAGTCAAAGCAGAACATGTTCTGACCTTTTAGAGGCTGCTGTGGGCCCCGACGCAGCAGAGCAGCAGCTGGAAGAGCTGCCTCTGTGACTCACCACAGCTGCACACACACTCTGTCTCGTTCTTTTTTCTTTCTCTTTGGCTTCGCCTGTTTAGATTAAAACATGGAAAATGTAATGGAATCTTGTAAAGAGAAGAGCAAAAAAAAAATTACAACAGAAGCTGGATTCCTAAATGCCCTGAGATATGGTGACAGACAAAAGCTGCCAGGGGCTGAGTGGAGTGGGGGCTCCCACAAGAACCTCATGCCACACACCGCCTCTCTGATGGGACTGCCTTGCTGCGGCGCCAAGGACCTGACACTGCTCCTGCGAAGGGCTGTTCCTGGACATCGTTCCTCCGTATAGATCAGAGTTGGAGTGGCCCTGGGGGAAGCTATTTAAAACAACAATACACAGCAACTAACAAGGACAATTTTATAGCCAACTAGAAGGGCTCACATCTATAATCTCAGCATCTTGGAAGGTTGTGGCAAGAGGAACACAAGTTCGAGTCCTGTTTGAGAAACTTAGTGACTCAGGCAAGTCCTTGTCTCAAAAAAACTGAAAAAAGGCTGGAACTATTGCCAAGTGCAAAGGCTCTGGCTTCAGTCTGCAGTATCACCATTCCTGCTGCCCCTGCTTTAAAAAAGACAATTTTAAAAAGCATCTGGCTTTTAAGGCATCTTCTAGAAAAGTTATATTTTTGAGAATACATTATTCCCCTAATTACATGTTACAGGTCTAACACCTTTTCTATGTACATGTCCAAGCCCAGATGTTCACTGGAGTCCCAGTTGTATAACAATGCTGCTTACTTCACACACCCCTTTTCCTAGCCTCTGCCCCTCTCCCCCATGTCTCTGGGCAGCCAAGGAAAATGTCTGTCTGTCAATTGCAGACTTGGCTCTACCGGTCTCTAAGCCTGTCCTTCCAAGCCTTAAAGAATGTCAGAGCCTGCTTCTTCTCATGGAAATTTAGAAAAACTATCTTCCTAGTTTGGTAACTAAAGTTCTAAAATACAACTGTGTCTATTAGTCTGCCTATCTATTGCTATATCACAAAGACTCAGGAGTAATAATTACCTGTTTGTCTGGTCATTGTTCTGGCAATGACAGAGAGGGCAGGATGCACAGGGGCAGCTGGTCTCTGCTTGAGTGGCATTGATTAGAGCAAGACTGGCCTCTCTCACATGCCTGGAAGTCCCTGGAGCAATCAATGAATAACATAGCCATTATTTTATAGAAGGTAAAGGAGACTATTTTTACAATACCAGAAGCATCCCAAGTGGCAGAGCTACAGTGTTCTTGCTCCAAATTCATGCAGTATGGTCTCTAATGTTCTAACTAGCCAAGCAAGTAACAAGGTCAATCTAGATTCAAGTGTGGAGAAATACTCTTAACTATTAATGGAAGGGCTTCCAAGGTGCATGTATATTTTAAATCCACCAAGATGTGCTTATAGCACCAAGAAATGTCCTTTGCTTGTGTACAGCATCCCTCAACTGTGACATTTTCTAACGGACACTGTTCACTCTGCTAGATCTGGAGTCTGTCTTGAACCACAGCCAGGAGGTTCTGGGTGTCACTTCCTGAATCTTCAGACAACACTATCCCTAGATCCCAGCCATAATCTTGTTACAAACAGAAAATTTTTCTAGTCATGGCCAAAATATACTCTTTTTGCCTCTATCCTTATTTGTAAAATTAGAGCCTCAGATCTTAAAAGGTCATTCAGCAAATGCTGCTTAGTCTCTAGGCTTTGTTTCCTAGGTCACTAGACACTTATGCAGTTTCTGGCTTTTGTTGAGACAGACATGTCCACAGGTAAACTGCATTTTAACATAACTGAAGAAGGGTTATAAAATTCTTTCACATGAAAGAATGGTGAGCCTATGCTAGGAAGTGTGATCATGCATCAATAAACCTAGTTCACATGACATGAGGATGGAGCAAGATGAAGTGTGGAAGGCATCTCCACAGAAGGACTGGTATCTATCTGCAGCTAGGATCCAGCTTCTAGCTGTCCCAGACTT
Organism: Ctenomys sociabilis; assembly: GCA_004027165.1. Lineage (NCBI taxonomy): Eukaryota > Metazoa > Chordata > Mammalia > Rodentia > Ctenomyidae > Ctenomys > Ctenomys sociabilis. Next base: position 61,962 of record PVKA01002717.1, on the reverse strand, counting down.
GACTGTGTCTCAGAGTCATGGAGAGGTCGGCCTAGACTGATGAATCAGAATGACCTTGGAGCCTGTTCATCTGGACCAGCCACAATAGAAAGTGAAGCCATCATCCACCCAGCAGGTCCAAAGTGGGGAATAGGAAGGGGCTATACTTAGATCCTGCAAGTGACTCCACCACAGTATCGAGCTGAAGATGGTGTGCAGAGAGCCAGGGAAGCTGTTCAGAATTCAAAAAGAGAACAGAGACAGGGTGTGGTCCAAAAATATGTGTCTGCTTAGAAGAAAGGGGTTAGAGCCAAGGGACATTTTTACAGAAGAATCACATGGATTTTCTAGGGAGAAAGGCTAGGTAAATGGAGCAAAGAGTAAAAATCAAGGAAAATACTGAAATATCTATATCTAAAGCAATTATGAATGCCTTTAGCCAAGGTCCAGCACTGAGAAGAACATACTTTTGGAAGAATAAGAGATACAGGACTTAAGATGTCAGGAATAGCCCAGCATGGACATATCTATGTGATGGTTAGAAATGGTGGTCTGAAGCTTCAAAAGCAGGTAAAGAGCCCTAAACCAAAGATCAACAAGAAGATAGGAGCAGAAGCCAGAGCAGTAACTAAGTTTGTCTGGAATCATGCAGAGTGATAGTTCTCCAACTTCAAAGCAAAAGAGAATCTCCAGGAAGGCTGTCAGAGGTGTAATCACAGAGCCCTTCCCCAGAGATGCTGATGCAGGAGATCCAAGAAGAGGCTAAGCGATGAACATCTGCAACCACAAGTTCAGGACCACATCCTGAGAATCACTGATGCAGACCAAGCACAGGGATAAGCCTGAGGCAATTCCTCAGAGCACCGGCAGATAAAAGAAACAAACATGGAGAAACCAACAGTCAAAACAGATATGAGCTGAATTATATCCTTTGAAAATTTGCTTCTTGAGCCCTAATCCCAAACTCAGAATGTGCCTTTAGACAGGTAATTAGGGGGAAATGAGATCATATACACAGACCCACATAATTGAAGTATGTGTGAGTAGAGGAAATTTGAACATAAGTAATCTATACATAGAAGGACACCAGGTGAAGACAGTGGAGGAAAACAGCATTCTGCACTCCACAGAAAGAGATCACAGAAAAAATAAACCTATCTGATGTATTTGTTTGGGACTTCTATGCTATGAAGCTCTGAGGACATAAATTTGTGCTGTTAAGTCACCCAATCTGTGTACTGCGATCTAAAATGTCACTCAAAAGTGTCATATGTTCACAGATAGAGCTTCCAGGAAGCAGATATATAATAAGGGTTCTAATTTCACCAGCAGATTAACCCACTGACAGACTCATAATTTGATGGAATTATTGAAAGTAATAGAAATTTAGGAGGTAGGATCTGGTGAAAGGAATTGTGACCTTGGGGAATATACCTTGTTTCTAGCCCCCTTCCTTTCTGGATCTTTCCCTTTTTCTCTGCTTCCTGGCTGCCATGAGGTGAAGAGTTCCCTTCTGCCACCCCTTTTACCATGATGTCTCTGCTTGGCCATAAGCCTAGCAGTAATGGAACAACAGACTATGTACTGAACCCCCTAAAACTGTATAGCCAAAATGAATCTTTCCTCCTTTAAGTTAGCTCTCTCAGGGATTTGGAAATAACAATAAAAATCTGACCAATGCATTATGGAAACCTTAGAAAACTGGTACATAAGCTAAGATGGAAAGGCAGAAAAGTCAGAAATAAAAGCAAAAGAAAGTGGGCTAGGGTATAACCTAGAGGTGGAGTGTGAGCTTAACACACACTTGGGTTCCATTTCCAGCATCAACAATAAAGAAGCAAAAGGGAAGTATAGAAACAAGACAAGGGGAAGAGTGGTCCACAGTACCTGATTCTACAGAAATATCAAAGATAATGAGACCAGAAAGGAGGAAAGCTAATAAATTCTTAGTGGGACCCATAGTAGCAGGGTGAGGGGGCAGAGCACAGATTACCACAGGTCACAGCTGGGCTCAACCTTGAGGAGACAGGTAAGTGTGGACTCTACTTTGTGAAAATGAAGCAGTTACAAAGTTAGCTGTACAATAGCTTAAGAGTACTGAAGGAAAATATTTTTAGCTTGGAGAAATTCAATGTATCTGAGACCAAGAAAAAATAAAACAGTAGATAAGATTATTCTGAAGAATTTAAATCATTTTAAGGCAACCAGAAAGTTAGGGAGAAGCAAGAGTACCAATTCAGATGAAAAGGAGAAGAGGATGAAAATGGGGAACAGAGAAATGAGGGATAGTAGGACTGTGCTATACTTTGCCCAACATAGAACGAATAAAAGATGGAGAATAGAACAAATTTTAAATGGGATGTTGGGCAGGGTGGGAGCTAACATTGTTTTTAAAACTAAGCCTTTTCCTTATAAAGGTAGCATTATCAATGGGGCAAATTGGGTGTTGCAGGTAAGAAGATTTTGTTTAGATTGACTGATACCTACAATATGTTGAATAAGAACTTATATGCTTCTAATTATGTGGCATGGGGCAGGGACAATCTACCTTTATGCAACTTAAAAAATGAACAGAGACAACATGCCATTCTCTCTTAATCTGAAAATAGCCATTAATCTCTATCAGCAATGACTCAGACAACACAGTATGTACTTAAAATCTGAGGGTGTGAGACAGGAGGGAGAGACACTGGGCCTACTGAGGCCTTGCAGCCATTTGAGATAGGTGAGAAGGCTTTCATGCCTTTGGGTCACAACTATCAAGTGAGTTTCTTGAACATGTCCCAGACATTACTGATAGTAACAGAATGCACAAAATGATACTATCTGTGATCTAATATGGTCATCACCTCATTGAAAAAACACAAGTCACATTCATCACCACCAGTACCTACAGGCAAGCATACCATGGAGACAAACAACTCTGTTCAAGTAAGGCCAAAGGAGGGAGTCCACAGATTGCAAAGACCTAACCAGAGACCAGAAGGGCAGGAAGGCAAAAAGGAAGTGACTCACACATGGGACATTCACAGAGATGCACATAGTAACCTGATCTATGCCCAGGACATATGGTTTTATGAGACCCAGGTTACCTGGGCCAGGAGAGAGAGAGATCAAGCTAAAAGACAGTCAGGTGATAAAACTGGGAGCTTTCCTTGCTGCTAAAGTGGCTCCACCACTGCCGGGCGTGGTGGCGCATGCCTGTAATCCCAGCACTTGGAAGGCTGAGGCAGGAGGATTGTTGTGAGTTCGAGACCAGCCTGAGCTACACAGTGAGCTCGAGGCCAGCCTGAACTGCACAGTGAGACCCTGTCTCAAAAAGACAAAAAAATAAAAATAAATAAATAAATAAAATAAATAAAGTGGCTCCACCTCTGAAGAGAAGGAAGAGAAGGCCACATTCACAGCATGCAGTGGTGCCTGGGGCCATGGAGAGAGCAAAAGGACTCTACCAGGAAAGAAACTCTGGAGATAATCACATTCATCAGCACAGGAAGGCAGTCTGGATGGCAGAGGAGTGGGAAAAGGTACACTGGGGAAGGAGCAAGGATTTTAAAGAGGTCAAAGGTCAGTGAACACAAGGACTGGAATCTTTCAGTTGATTGAACAAATATAGAAGTAAAATCCCTTGACAAGGGCACCTTCAGGGTCTGGTGACAACTGAGTGGTGGGTTCCCATGTGTCCTCTACATTTTCTCTGAAACCATCATGCAGTAGTCACCACAAAGAGCTCACAAGTGAACTCAGCCACTTCATGATCTGAGCAGGTCACTCCCTGTAGACGGGCCGTACAACTCACAGAACACAGGAAATGATCCTATCAGCAATGACCTAATGAATCATATTGAGAATATTAAGCATTCCGTTTAGACAAAGCTTGACTAGCACTCGGGTATAGTCAAAATTCTTATTAATCTAAAAAACAATGACATTTCCATTTTGGTCTGTTTTTACCCTGGTTTTCTCTGGTGCTGATTCAACTAAGAAACCCCTTGGAACAGAATGAATACTGGTGTGATATGCTGTTCGATTGTTTATTTGTGTATTTCGATTTTTTTTCTTCAGAGAACATATGCTTGTGCTGTTTTTCCTCAAAGGCTGAGGTTTGAACCCAGAGTTCTCTCACAGAGCCACATCCCTGGCCTTAAGTGCTGTAAACTGAGGTAAAGACCACTATTTTTCCAAGCATTCCATCTGTGTTCAGTACAGATTCCTTTTGTCTTGTGGCAAAGCAGAAAGGGCAGACTTGAAAAGATGTGGAAATCAAGTTAAGGGAGCATTTGGTTATGTCCTGCCAATGTTTTACTGCCTCCCGCTAGTTCCCAACTGTCTTCCAGGAGCCCAGAAAATTTCTGTAATGATCTCAATTACAAAGAGCCCCAGTGAGTAATCTCTTCTTTTTTTAAGGTTAAAGGTCCCATATATGGTCTTACATTTATAAACAAAATATATAAAGCTTGCAGTAGAAAAGAACAAGATCTCACATCACATCAAGAATAAAATTCTTACATGCTTTTCACTTCTGTAAGATTACAAGCAATTTAGAATGAGACAGAGTTTCTCTCCCATTGTCCAAGCCTTCCTGGACTTCTCATATACCACATGTCCACCAGCTCATCAACAGGCTTTCTTTCCCTGAGTCACTACTTATGAAGTCAGCTGTTTCAATAGTTCCCTGAAATTTTTGCAAAAGCCTTCAAGACCCAAGTACTGAAGTCCTAATACTGGAATTTCAGACCCTGAGACGACTGAGTGTGCGTTAGAGAAAACAGGTGCTGCTCGTTGCTCATTAATCAACCTCCTTGTGTGCACTGACAGAGAAACAGAGTTTGACTCATCTGTCACCTGGTCTGACAGTCAGTGCTCACAGTGGGACCACCCAAGAAAACCAGAGATGTGTTGGTATCTGTTCCTCTCAGGGTGGCCACATTTTCTCTGTCTTGCCAAAGGCAGCCAGCCACACACACCAAGCCCATTTGTAGCCAGTCCTCCTCTTCCTTGCCAATCTAAAGGCAAGCTGTTGAGTCTGCCAGCCTGACCCACCTGTCATGTGTCTCACTCCCCAAACAGCTGGTGAAACCAATACCTCACTAAACACCAGCCCCTGCTGGGGAGCCAGGCTTGGCTAGGGAATTAAACACACACATGTTCCTTCGAGCTCCTTCTGACAATGCAAACACATCATGACAAGTAACACACCATTCTGAGTCCAGCCACAAAGCCTTTGGTTTTGATTACATGAAACGCCGCTGGTGAAAAGGAGCTACACTTCTTCTAAGGCAATATGTGCCATCTGATTCCAGGCTTTGGGTAAAGCCCAAAGACCCTGTCTTGTAGACTGCATGTATTTCACTCCCACAGATCCTAGCTAAATTCTGTCCTTGGTTAGGCCAGCCCTCCCAGCAGCAGGGAGCCAGAATGGGAAGCTTTTCCCAGACATAGCCCTGCAGGGCTAAGATTTTCCCAGGCAGAGGAAAAAAAAAAAATGATTTTTCCTTTTTCACTGGCTCCATTTATCTGTAAGGCAATTACTTGACATGTTACATTCTTCCATTGTAAATAGATCCAGGGATGGGAGGCTTCCAGGTTATAGCTTTACTGCCAAGTATCAGGTGTCATGATCCTTATCATAGAACAATAAATTGAAGACTGCAGATCCAGTGGGGCCATCTGTCGAAAACCAGGCTGTTCTGGATGAACAGCCTGGCAAAATCATGCTGTGGCCATGAAGAGTAGAAGTGTCAAAATCAACAAGAGAGTTTCTGTTGCACTACCATGATTTGGGGGTGGCTTTAGAGAGATAGGCAGACAGCAAAGGGCAGACACGTGGCAGGCTTTTCATCTTCTCCTAACTAAAGTGACCCACTATACTTACCTATGTGTGATCATATTATTCCCAGCTTCCCCTTCCTGCCACCACCCTAGAACAATAAATGTCCAGTGAAGTCACTGAGATCCTTGCTTTTATTCCACTTAAACCCAGTCTTTAAGAGGAAGCAAGACAGGAAGGCTTTGACCTTGTCTCATTTACCTTTGACCACTCTCCTCTACCTATGTGATAAAGCCCAAATTCCTTAACCTTCAACCAGCAAAAATCTGAAATCTTATTGATTTCATAGTATAGTCCTAATAAATTATATGGTGTTATATAAAAAGAATCTTACCAGCAGGGACTATGGTGGACAATCCATATATACTCACCAAAAGAATAAGCAAAAGAGCCAAGAAATGAAGCAAGCACACCTCATCATCTTTATTTGCCTGTGGTCTCTTTGCTAGCCTTTACATGCATATATTTTAAACGATTTCTAGATTACTTATAATAACATCCAGTGCAATGATAATTTTCTGTTCATAGTTGCTATTATATAGCGTTCTTTAGAGACTAATGACAAGGAAAAGGTAGAACAAGGCAGAACATGGTCTGACCTGATTTCTTCTCTTCACTCCTGTTTTTATAATGGCCCAACATGTTGTTACTCATCACAGTCCTCTGCACTGGCTGGCTGCCCCAGTCCATTTCTGCATACCTGTATCCTTTGCCCTTCTGGTGTCTACCTTTAGGCAGCCCCCTCATCACAGTGCTTCTCAGGCCTCCGGCCCTCCTCTCCCAAACACAAGTTGACTCCTGTGTCTCTCAACTACCAACGCAATAAGTCAACTCCCACTCATTCTTAAATACACCTTGTTCCACAGCAAGTTGTACAGTCCAGTGGGACACAACCTAAATTTATCTCTCAAAAGTCAAAGACAACTGGTATTCAGTGACTATAGTTTTAACTCTAGAAATCTCCAGCACTGATAAGTGTCATTTCTTTGCACAAAATTAATCTCATTTTCTGAGAGTCCTCCATAGACATCCTAGGGAATACACATCTCAGAAGAAGGACAGTTCCATTAATTTCTTCTAACAAAGAACAAGTTAGGCTTTTTTGAAAAGCTGTTATTATGCTCCTGAAACTATTAATACTGTCATTATTGCTAGTTCAAATGGCAAAATTACCCACTATTATTATGAACTACTGGATTATATTGGATTACTTTGCTGAATTCATTCACCTACAATATTTGAATGGCAATGCAATACCCATCTCTGAGAAGATGAAACAAAAAAGGGGATATAAATGAAGGACCATTTTGTAGTGAATATATATATATATTCTGATACACTTAATAATCAAGGTTTTGTAAATAGTCAGTGCCCTTCATTGCTTTAAAATGTATGCATAAATCTAATAGATTTGACTGTTGTGAATACCTCAATTGCTATTAAGAGCTAAAACCTTTCTAAAATACAAGTCTTTTTGTTGTTTGACTTAGGGTTTTTGGTTTGGTTTGGTTTTTTCTTTGTTTGTTTGTTTTGTTTTTCATTTTTCTGAGACCAGGTCTCACCCTGTAGTACAAGCTTATGCCAGATTTGCTGCAATCCTCCTGCTCAGCTTCCCTCGTGTTGGGATTATAGTCATGTGTCAAGTCTTTTTATAAATCAAATAATTTCCTAAATTCAGTAAGTTTCTTCAACATTTTAATACTCTTGACACCACATAAAATTCTCAAAACTTTTGTATTTCAAGACAGGATATCTTAAAGTATTTCTTAAATTTGAATTATGAGACCTATTTGTTAGATATCCTGATTTTACAACTATTTAAATTATTTAAATACATACATATGATACCCAAATAGGATATTGTGGGTCAGATTCACTTCATTATTTTTCTATTTACTTCATCATTCCCAGGGTTAGGAGATGTTTTCTTTACCTCAGTTACCATCCGTGATGAAGATAAAATATTATTCACCAGAGAAAGCTGGGACTGAGGCACAGGATCTGACTCAATGTCCAAACTATGACAGACACACAGACCTGTTTGGACACTGTGACAGTGACCCACCAGCCAACAGCTCAATCTGAGGGCTGTGTTTCTTAGATCTCACCTCTGTCCCCTGACCTCTGGCCCAGTAAGTTTTTTTCTCTGCTTATTTGTTTGGAGCTTTGTTTCTTGGCTTCGGATTTTTTGCCTCCCCACAAGGTTTCAGCATCCTTTACCTGACTGTAGGAGTCCTTTCATGACATTTCATTTTCTCCTCCAAAATCTAATATGCTCCTTTTGTATGCCTATCCTCTGGATTGGATATTTGAGATTCAATAATAATTTTTCCCCGAAAGCCAGAGATCTCTTTGTATCCACAAAATGATCTAACTCATTTAATTCTATGATTAATCAATGAGGAACTTGACAAAAAACCGTGAAGCTAGGAAACACTGCATGAAGCCAAGCTGCGCTATTCCCTAGGCAGCAAAGAGAAATGTTTTGCATCACCAGGGTGGTTCTGGGTTAGGGAGAGGTCAGCACTTGATGAGTGGAAATAGACTCAAGACACAAACATCAAGTCAGGGAAGCCAGTGCTGCTGGGGAGACAGACACACAGAGTGTAACTCACAGCTATGTAAAACACCCAACCTTTTCAGCCTTCATCGGGATATGAATCATATTTATGGTCAAGCATTTGACTGTTTCCCTGAGGCCTGTGAATTTCAGGGAACAGCATGTCCACACATTCTTCTTCCGTGGTTGGTTTTCAGGTCTTCTCTATTCTGTTCCATAAGAAAGTATCAGCCTGAGGGCCCAGAAGATGGCTCAGTGGAATAAGCGCTTCCCTGGCAAGTGCAAGGGCCTGAGTTTAATCCCCGGTACTGCAAAAAAAAAAAAAAAAAAAAAAAAAAAAAAAAAAAAAAAAAAAAAAAAAAAAAAAAAAAAAAAAAAAAAAAAAAAAAAAAAAAAAAAAAAAAAAAAAAAAAAAAAAAAAAAAAAAAAAAAAAAAAAAAAAAAAAAAAAAAAA